>JAFLJL010014642.1:0-86345 GCA_018398815.1 Conus ventricosus | reverse complement strand
AACCGCCAAGAGAAACGTGGACAAACGAGTCACAAGACAAAACATGACGCGTTTCGACCTCTCAGGTCTTCTTCAGGCAAGACACAAACAAATAGGACAATAAAAATGAAAATGAACGAATTTTTCACTTGGCTTAGATTTTCATTTTCATTTTCATTGTCCTATTTGTTTGTGTGTAGCCTGAAGAAGACCTAAGAGGTCGAAACGCGTCGTGTTTTGTCTTGTGACTCGTTTGTCCACGTTTCTCTCGGCGGTTCGCTAACATTTATTTAATATTTGTTTGGATTTCCGCCTGCAGTCGTCTCACTTTTGCAACAAAGCTATGTTTGGATCTCTGTCATAACATTTCATGGAAAGGAAACAATGTGTTAATAATTGTTATCACTGCTGTAAGAAAACAAGGATTGGTCGTTTTGATACACTTGTCACATATGGTACCAGTAGTAATAATGCATAGTAATGTGGATAGGGCAGAAAACCGTTATGAAAATCTGAACCATCTGAATAAAGAGAGAGAGAGAGGGGGGGGGGGGAGTGGAGAGGGAGGGAGAGAGAAAAATAGGTACTGTCAGCTTCAAGAAAATACAGAACATCCAAAAGCGAAATAAAACAAAACGAAACAAAACCAGAGAAAACCTGTCGGGTCAGATGGCTTCATGGGAGCACGGTTCAAACGTGTAACGCAATCTGAATTTATACTCTTTCTCTGTTTAGTTTAGGAGACCTGAGTTCGTTGGATTTATTGTCAGACTGAAAGTTCACCGAGTTATAATCTGAAGGTCATAGATATACCGAGTCATGATAACTGAAGTGCCAGAATATAGTCAGAATCATCCTAGTTATCACGGACATTCATCAGGCAGTTTCCCTGAAAGTCATTCTATTTTGCTAGAGTGTTTTCATTATCTCCTCGCTCAGTGTGTTTTCAAACGCAAAGTCATAAGAACGTTTGCGCACCAAGATAACGCACGCGGGCGCGTGCGTGCGTGCGATCGTGCGTGCGTGTGTGCGTGTGTGTGTGTGTGCGTGTGTATATATATATATGTGTGTGTGTGTGTGTGTGTGTGTGTGTGTGTGTGTGTGTGTGTGTGTGTGTGTGTGTGTGTGTGTGTGTTCATTTTATCTTTGCAGTTTAACAGACAAGACGGATCTAAATTCTTTCTTCAAAATCAGGGAAACGGTTAAGTTAGAAGAGTCTTCTTTCTGATGATCTCAAATATTCCATCAACACATCTAGCGCCATCCGTCCCCCATTTAGTGGTTTTACATCAGTCGTAGGTGCGCCTGTAAGCATGTTGACAACTTGTCACAACGAGAATAATTACTGACTCTGTTTAGCCAGCGAGCGGTTATTATGACTCGATGTATCTATGACTTCAGATTATAACTCGGTGAACTTACAGCCTGACAATGAATCCAACGAACAACTCATCCCACCTCTATGCAGAAAGAACAGGCTTCAAAAGACAGAGAAGACATTTTTCATACACACTTTCCAACAGTGAGGCTTCAGTCAACAAAGAGGCAGAAGATATAGGACCAGTAAGGCTTCAGTCAACAAAGAGGCAGAAGATGTAGGACAGTAAGGCTTCAGTCAACAAAGAGGCAGAAGATATAGGACCCGTAAGGCTTCAGTCAACAAAGAGGCAGAAGATATAGGACCAGTGAGTCTTCAGTCAACAAAGAGGCAGAAGATATAGGACCAGTGAGTCTTCAAGCAACAAAGAGGCAGAAGACAGAGGACCAGTGAGGCTTCAAGCAACAAAGAGACAGAAGACAGAGGACCAGTGAGTCTTCAAGCAACAAAGAGACAGAAGACAGAGGACCAGTGAGGCTTCAAGCAACACAGAGGCAGAAGACAGAGGACCAGTGAGGCTTCAAGCAACAAAGAGACAGAAGACAGAGGACCAGTGAGGCTTCAAGCAACAAAGAGGCAGAAGACAGAGGACCAGTGAGTCTTCAAGCAACAAAGAGGCAGAAGACAGAGGACCAGTGAGGCTTCAAGCAACAAAGAGGGCAGAAGACAGAGGACCCGTGAGGCTTCAAGCAACAAAGAGGCAGAAGACAGAGGACCAGTGAGGCTTCAAGCAACAAGAGACAGAAGACAGAGGACCAGTGAGTCTTCAAGCAAACAAAGAGGCAGAAGACAGAGGACCAGTGAGTCTTCAAGCAACAAGAGGCAGAAGATATAGGACCAGAGCACGCAGACTGCCGAAGCAGGTGTAATGTAAAACCCCAGTTGATGGAAATGGAAAGGGGCGTTGAATCCATCAAATGCCAATTATTTGTCATACGTACAATACAAGAACCTCTGCTAAAATGTGAGGGCGTGTGTCAAAACGATTCTTTCTTCCTTTCTTTCATGCTATATCCTCAATCCGGTTAGCAAGGCGAAGTCCACAGTCTGCCGCAGAGACCCCACGGTCCCGCCAGCTTCTCCTGGACCTCAATGAGTCAAAATGATTCAAATGAAAATGATTCAAAATGACTAAAGTATGAAGTTCTTGTCATTAATATTATTGTGAAATAATAAAATGTAATTTTTGTTTCCAGTAGTCATAAGGTTTGCCGTCAAGTGCTTTGTTTCATCGATTAATCCTTTGACCACTGACTCATCAAAGTTTTCGGTGGAAAGGCATTTTTGTAAGACAGATACCCATGAAACGACTCTCCTTTAGAAATCATGCGACATTTTGGATAATGGCGTCTCTGTTTCTGTGTTTGTGTCAGTCTTGTGATGTGCTGGATTATAATATCTATGGAAAAGATGCGGGCTTCAGTATTGATTTTTTTTGCAAGGCAACGGTATTTCCTGTGACGTAACTTATAGGGCAGGGGTTCTACAGGAACACTGTATAGTAAGAACAAGAACGGGTCTTGTGTGCCCCGGTTTTTTAATCACACACACACACACAACACACAACACACACACACACACAACACACACACACGCACGCACGCACGCACGCACGCACGCACGCACGCACGCACGCACGCACACACACACACACACACACACACACACACACACACACACACACACCATGCGTCTGCTGATTTACAGACGATTAGAAAGCCAGACAGAGAAAGAGCCATCTCTCTCTCTCTCTCTCTCTCTCTCTCTCTTCTCTCTCTCTCTCTCAAATACATATATATATATATATTATAGAGAGTAGAGAGAGAGAAGAGAGATGAGAGAGAGAGAGAGAGAGGAGAGAGAGAGAGAGAGAGAGAGAGGGGAGTTTTGGGCAGCGCCAGTGTTAGTAAGCAATGGGTAAAAGTAAGTGACACAGTTCATACGAACAGCAGTTCAGATCTTTGTCTCCATACATTTACAGCTAAATTCAAAGAACCGTTTGATATCAACATAATGATCACACATATCTTGTCAGCAGCATCTAGGTGTAAAGCCCACAGTGTTTCGTACCACAGTTTCAGCTGGTGCTCAGGCATCTGTGTCCCTGCATAAGCAAGTAGGCTGTCGCTTGCTGTAATATAGAATGAGGTTTTTGAGTGCGAGGCAGTAACCTCTGCCGGTAAACGACCTGCCTCCGAACTCGTCCTTTTGGCTCCATCATGACAGGTGATGTTATCCGAACACAGCGTGTCAGGTGTCCCTTGGGCTCTACCCGTTTTGCCGGCCCATTAACTGATACACATCTTGCCAGGCCCTGTTCACGCCATTTCCTTTGGCTACGAGTGGTTTATGTTTTTATGATTGTTGTTTTAAGTTGTCACCTTTGGTACCATCCCTAATGACATTGTTTTCGTATTCGCCCATTGCGGCTACCCCCGGGACACCAGCACACCTATGTTCGTCCCGCCCTCCGCCCCGGCACTGGCATCAACAGAGAGCAGTTAATGTCAGGTGGCCCGAGGCAACCCACCGGAGGAGACACCGCACCCGCTGCCAACAAACTCACTTCGGGAGCGGTGGGTCAGCAGTGGCTGATCTGATCGAACATATGCAGAAAAAAAAAACAAGATGCAAAGCATATAAACGTACTCTCAGTTTATCTGGAATACGCATGAGATATTCCATAAAGAGAAAAAAAAAATTTTGGGCCGTTATAGCCGTTAGTAACGGGTATTCTGGTAAACATCGGCCATCATCTGTGACCCATAACGAAGATACCTACAAACTTTCAGAAAAATCGGCCGAGTACTTTCTGAGATTGTCCATAAAGAAAAAATCGTTATGGGCCGTTATAGCCGTTAGTAACGGCTATAACGGTAAAAATAAAACATCGGGCATCATCCGTGACCCATAATGAACATACCTACAAATTTTCAGAAAGATCGGACAAGTACTTTCTGACATATTCCATAAAACAAAAAAAAACCGTTATGGGCCGTTATAGCCTTTTAGTAACAGCTATAACGGTAAAATAAAACATCGGGCATCATCCGTGACCCATAATGAACATACCTACAAATTTTCAGAAAGATCGGCCCAGTAATTTTGTCTGGAGCGAGTGGAGTACATTTTGCCCACGGACGGACGGACAGACAGACAGACAGACAGACAGACACACAGACAGCATTTCTTCGTTCCCATTGTAAAGTACTCCCTGTTCTATAAGAACTGGGAGTACAAAAAAAAAGATACACCTGAAGGTGCGGGTGGGACCCAGAGAAGTACTGTCCTCGACTGCCGACCAAACCAGCTGGGAACAATCCTGCACCACCCTTGGAACCCTGCGCTGAGTACACATAGGGCGCAGGCACGCACAGGGCGTTCCGTTAAGGGACGTCAAGGGACATATCTGCTCCCTGGCAGATGCCGTTGTGTAATGGCCACTGAATGGGACACGACAGAACCTCCACGAGAGCGTTTCCAGGGGAGTAACCAGCCCATATGTCATGACTGCTGAGCCTACAGGCAAAAACAAAAACAAAAAAAAAACCGCCGCCGTCAAGCAGCTGCCGTGTGCATCCCGCAGCCTCACTCGCTGTTTCCACTGACAGGTGAAGACAGTACAACTCCAGGACTCTACTTTCTGATCTCGCTTCTCGTTGAAGTAATCGTTTCGTCTTGGAACAAGCGTTGAGTGAGCGTCTCTGTGCGGAAGGCTTTTCCATGTCCATCCAGTCACAGTCACCAAGAACTCGCCGACACCGACCATGTTGAGGCGAACTGACCAAGGGCGTAAGAGTGGGAAGGATATGGACACTGAGGTCACTGTGACAGCGAGGCATGGAGGGCCACAGAATGGGTCACTGTGACAGCGAGCATGGAGGGCCACAGAATGGGCCACTGTGACAGCGAGGCATGGAGGGCCACAGAATGGGTCACTGTGACAGCGGGGGCATGGAGGGCCACAGAATGGGCCACTGTGACAGCGAGGGATGGAGGGCCACAGAATGGGCCACTGTGACAGCGAGGCATGGAGGGCCACAGAATGGGTCACTGTGACAGCGAGGCATGGAGGGCCACAGAATGGGCCACTGTGACAGCGAGGCATGGAGGGCCACAGAATGGGTCACTGTGACAGCGAGGCATGGAGGGCCACAGAATGGGTCACTGTGACAGCGAGGCATGGAGGGCCACAGAATGGGTCACTGTGACAGCGAGGCATGGAGGGCCACAGAATGGGCCACGGTGACAGCGAGGCATGGAGGGCCACAGAATGGTCACTGTGACAGCGAGGCATGGGGGGCCACAGAATGGGTCACTGTGACAGCGAGGCATGGAGGGCCACAGAATGGGCCACTGTGACAGCGAGGCATGGAGGGCCACAGAATGGGCCACTGTGACAGCGAGGCATGGAGGGCCACAGAATGGGCCACTGTGACAGCGAGGCATGGAGGCCACAGAATGGGCCACTGTGACAGCGAGGCATGGAGGGCCCCAGAATGGGCCACTGTGACAGCGAGGCATGGGGGGCCACAGAATGGGTCACTGTGACAGCGAGGCATGGAGGGCCACAGAATGGGCCACTGTGACAGCGAGGCATGGAGGGCCACAGAATGGGCCACTTTTTCCTGTGACTATTACTGAGGGTGAGGATGATCAGGCTGACGCCGTGGAATCCAGTCGGGTCAGAGAGTCCACCGCTGTACTGGACAGCTCCTTTCATAGTACACCTCGCCGTCAACCAGGCGCAAACGTTGCGGACACAGGCTTCTGTCAGTGAACGACATGGAAAACTGGCCTGTGTGGTTCCAGGCTTCTGTGGAGTGAACGACACTGGAAAACTGGACTGTGTGGTTCTCATATTTCAGCCCACAGCACACTTAGAAGCCGATCAATACAACAACAACGACAAAACAAACAACATGACAACAAACAACAACGACGACGAACAACAAAAACAAAACAAACAACAACAAACAAACAACAACGACGGCGACAACGACAACAACAACAAAACAAACAAAAATAACAACAACCAAGCAAACAACAACAACGATGACGACTACGACGACAACAACAACAACAACAACCACTAATCAAACAAACAAATAAATGCCTCGCGTGGGATTCGAACCCATGCCTCCCACCCCCCAGCTGCGAGGCTGACTGTTTAGTCGGCAGGTGGTTTGATCAGCTCAGCTGATAGACCGAATGAGGAACACTTTCTCCCGGGTGTGTTCTATTCTGAAAGAGTGCGGTCTCTTGTCGTTGCTCTGAAAGCTGAAGTGGATGGTTTGTCATGTTATTGGACGATCCGTCAGTCACAGTCACAAGAAAGGGAGACAACTGAAATTTGCCCGTGTGATGCGATTTGGGTTTTCGTTTCGGACCGTGCCGCCACTCCTATTGCTCAGAACATCTGACGATAAGTAAGTTAACGTTCTTGTGTGTCTTTATCAGGCTATGCCTGTTGGTGGCCAAAAATTTGGAAGCCATTATGTCGTGGCAGTTTATTGTTATCACCTTTGTTAAGCAAGCTTCATTTTCTTTGTCATGGCAGAAGTGCACAGAGCGAGGTAGGATACATAGTGTACACTGTTAGTGAAGACCACGTTTGTCTTCTAAAGAATAGATTCGAGAGGAGAAGGCAGATGCTAAAGTCCGAGAGGTGCGCAGAACAAGCAGACCGACAAACAAACAAACAAAAAAGTGAAATAACGTGTTCAGTAGGCCATCATAGTTCTAATCATACCTGGCAACCTGGTAACAGTCCTGATATGGCCCCTTTGCGGTCGGCTGGGTTATAAGCAACTTTACCTCACCTTACCTGATACCTGGCAAAGAGGTTTACCCGTGCAGCATCCTTGTGAAGACGGATTAACGTACTTCAACTTCTATACCTTGCTCCATATCCTTTAGCGCACACCATACTTTCACTTCTGGTGCTCTGCTCGAATTTTCTGTTACCTTGCTCCCTATCTTTGAGTGCACATCATTCACTTGAAGATTTTTTGATCGCAAGATAAATCCGCCATAAACATTCTCAGTGTGCACCCGCATTCACAGACAATCGGTCAGAAGAAGCAACGATTATCTCTGTTTTGTTGTTGTTGGTTGTTTTTTTTTTTGTACGCCATTTACCGACAAAGTCGAGAGATTCTTGTTTAATTCATGTCTGCGATCATGCGCTTCGGGTCAGTGTTTGGAGTTACTCAGAGGAGTCAGGTAGTAACGGCACTGTCGGAAGTTTCGAACCACATTTCTGCAGGGTTAGGGAGCTGGCACCGCTAACCTCTGATGGAACTGAGTTCCAGAGGCGCAGGATTTTAGCGGATGGAAGGTTCCTGTATGCTTTATCTGAGAACGGTGGGCCAGGAATTTCGAGCCTGTCACATAACAACCCCACTCTGATGTCTTGCTACAGAAGGCGGCAATACTCCTATACAGCGTTTGCTGCAGACACGTTTGAAAGCAAACTGATGAAATGAGTAAACCGTGAAATGTTATAAATGAATAGTCAGTGCGCTGGTGTAACAATAAAAGTTTACTGATGAAAAGCGTGCTTTAAAATGGGTGGTGGATTTTGATCATCGTAACTAAAGGAAGCCTCGAATTCATTTTATATTGCTTACTAGTTTTCTCCGTCGTTTTCGAGAAGCACAAATCCGTGCGTTTGTCCATCGTTTTGTTGTTTTTTTGTCATGCAATCACTCGTTTCCCATTCTGGGTTTGACAATGGTAGATCTACAAGCAAAAGTACATTCTTTTTGACCAACCTTTCCGTGTCGTAAGTGGTCCCAGAGCAAGTCCGAACGCAGTCTTCACAGATGCTACACCGTCCTTTGGTTGGTTTCCGCCTGTGTGCCGTTGAAGTCAACTGCGCTGTTGATGCCTGTCACTTGTATATATAGGTTCGACACACATACGCACACGCTACACGTGTGCTACCCTCCCCAACCCACACCAGCGTCTTCCCCTTCCCTCCCCTTCGCACACTCTACCCCTTTCTTGTCTCTTCATCCATCAATAACTGGCTGTGTGAACATTTCATTTCTTACCACCCATCTCCCCCCACTCTTTGTTTCCTCATCTTAATTATATCACTAACGTTTTCGTGTTTTTTTGTTGTTGTTTTTTTCTTGCATCCGTGTGAACTGGGAAACTAGGGTTTATTGCTTGCATGCTTTTTTTAATGTCTTTTTTCTTTATTTCAGTTTTTGTTTCTGATTTTGTTCGTTTGGGTTTGTTTCCTTATACGTTGACTGTGTATCTATTTCCTGATTTGCATGTACTTTAGCTATTTAATTACAGTCAGATTCACACTCACCTACAGTGAACTGGTTTGCGGAACAAGTATGCCAAAACATTGACATAATTTATTTCATTCATATGCTTGTTTACTTGGGATTTTGATTTGCTGGCTTTTATTTCATTTCATTTACCTATGTTTTCTTGCTTATTTAGTCATTCATTGTTCATATATATATATATATATGTGTGTGTGTGTGTGTGTGTGTGTGTGTGTGTGTGTGTATGTGTGTGTGTGTGTGTATTCCGACTGAATTTGCCAATTCAACGGAAATACCTCGACAGATTTTATTTACAAGCCAGGCAGTGGGATGGGAGAGTTCAAAACGGGGTCTGGGGGCCGGAATAGCTCAGTTAGTAGAGCGCCGGACTCGTGATCCAAGGGTTGCGGGTTCGAATCTCCGCCGGGCCGTTTCGGCACAGGGGTATTTTTCCCATACAGTCCTTCGAATGAGACTATAAACCGAGGTTCGTGTGTGAACGCACGCATAGCATCTTGCACACACGTAAAATCCATCACCAACTTTCGGAAGAACTTTGCCGTTGGTATGAATGACACGTTACACATAGCATGCACCTTCCCGAAGATGGAGTATGGCTGCCTTAATGGCGGGATTAAAAAACAGTCATGCACACAAAACTCCACTCCCTTTGTTGGACAGATGGGATTAATACTTGCCTGTCTATACAGGGAGTGTCCGCAGGAGTATCAGCCTGCGTAGGCAGAAGAAGAAGGAAAACGGGGTCTTGGGATCCTTCACAAGCCGGGAAGGAGGAGGGTGGGGGAGGTGGGCGAAAGGTCCGGGCACCAAGGACACCCCCCCCCCCCCCCCCACCTCGTCTGGCTTGCTTTGGCCTTAATTCCATCTTTCTAACAAGTTTCGTCAAAATTGGACCGGTAGATATCGCGTCTCTTTGTTGACAGACAAACAAACAAACCAAGTACGTGGGGTGCATCCTCTCGGCGGGTTAACAACGCGGTAAAGTTTCACGCTGGCAAAGCAAGCCAGCTCATAGTCCACGGCGGGTCATGAAAGGCGGTGGCATTACAGGTAAGAGAGATTGACTATTGATCAAAAGAAGTTCAGTTAATAGAATAAGAGATGGTATTCAGCTGACAGAGCAGAGAGGGAGAGAGAGGAGAAGAGAGAGAAGAGAGAGAGAGAGAGAGATGAGGAAGAGAGAAGAGAGAGAGAGAGAGAAGAGAAGTATCTGAATGATTTGTTTTGGTTTCTTTCTGTCAATAGATTATTTTTTTTACCTGTGGCCACTGTGGTGGGGAGAAGGAAGGGGGGGGGGGGGGGGGGTATCGTACACCCTCTGTGGTTTAACTCCAAGACCAACAACAGACACATCTCTCTTGGATTTCTATTTCCCACCCTCACTGAGTAAGTTTCAGTTTCATCAAGGAGGCGTCACTGAGTGCGGACTAGTCCATATACGCTACACTACATCCGCTAAGTTTTGAGACCACACTACGCATGATTTTAAGCTGATGGATAAATGGTGTAACAACTAAGATGAGAGAATTGAAGAAGAGGGTCTCGTGGGTACGACTTAACAGGTGTCTGACCTACGCATTAGCCCAATGCGCTGGTCAGACCTGAATGCCTACCTATCATTGGTTGTCTGAGTAAGATTCAGACAGTTAAAGCTCTCGAGCATTGGATATCTAAAACTCATGCAAAAAGAAGCTGAGGTTTCGTTGAAATTGAAAATCAGCGACAGCTTAACCTAATGGAGATGGGATGGGGAGGGCGGGGGACCTTTCTGCGCCTTTAATCAAATTGTCCCCAGTCCACGTGTCTCTGCAGTGATGGTGAACTCTCAGCATAGTTTTCAACCCTTCCAACCCTTCGTAGTTCAAGGGTGAGCAGCCTGTCCCACCTGACTTGTTTAGGTTGAACTGCAATAAGCGAAAGCATACTTTTAACTCTTATGTGTTATAAAGAAATGTGAAGTAAACCAAAACTTGTCTAGGAAGCTAACAGCTTCGATCGGTACGGTTGTTGTAAAATGAGTACGTATGAACATATGAACACGTCATGTTATATGATGGACTTTGGACATGCGATGCTTTGACAAAGGGAAACATTCTCTAAAGATGTTTGTGCATTGCTGTCTAAGATGTAAGCTTCTCTCTCTCTCTCTCTTCTCTCTCTCTCTCTCTCTCTCTCTCTCTCTCTCTCTCTCTCTCCTCTCACACACACACACCACACACCACACACCACACACACACACACACACACACACACACACACACACACACACACACACAATTCGTCCTACTCACAAAATGTCACGTTCCTACGAAGAAGGAAAGTGCTGTGGCAGTTACCTCTCGCGTTCCTAGCCGTTTCATGAGTTGATAAACCCGCTTGAATAGTCGGACTATTTTGTCCGACTGCTGTAGGGTCTATACTTCGCCGCGAGGCGGCATAGCTCGAGGCACCAGGAGAAGGGCTGAAGACCTCCTGAAGGAAGTGAAGCTGGCGCAGCCTACCTCCTTCCTGATACGACCGGTGGTAGACTTGTCTCACCGGCAGACGTTATGTGTTGGGGGAGCGGGGAGGTTATATGGCGCCTGGTGATGGAACTTGGCATCCCTGCAACCAGAGAAAATGGAATCTTCCACTCTCTCTGTTGCTATTACCTTGCGGCTGAACCGAACAGAGTTTTGGGGTGGCAACGTGAGTGTGTTCAGCACCTGCCGGTTCTGGGAGGCTGGGCAAAAGTTCTCTCGGGCACGGGAGCAGTCAGTGTGTAAAAACGAAGCAGCGTTCCATCAACAGCCATCTGATCCTCCTGAGTCGGCCTTCAGCCTGAAGCGGGCCGCCAGGTGGCCCTGAAAACAGCCTGGATGGGGCACAAAGACGCCAGATGTCGACGACGAGGACACAGAGAGATTGGAAGATATGGTCTTCCACCACAGCATCGCACGAAAACACCGAATATTGACCGGAGACCTCGAGAAATCATGGAACCTCCGAAGGACGGGATCCCCGTCTCTAAAAGTTCTACCTTCCTGCCACAGGGCCAAATAGATGTCACAACGCTACATGGAATCAGCCAAGAATCAACTACATTATGTTCATAACATACAAAAGTGCCATAAGAGTCTACGGCTGGGAGGACGTTAATGATTGTTCTGGCACAGACTGAGAATGACCTTCAGTGGCACGAACAGCGTCCGATTGTAAGATTGAATGATTAATTCTCTTCGATCCACCCCATGTATGAGCTACGTCACTGAAAGAGATCGACGCTCAAAACGTTCTCTGTTCAGCCTCTCCAAAATAAATTGTTTCCTGAGCGCTTCCAAGATCTAGTTTGGGGTTCGTCTGGATTGCACCGCAAAGGTGTCACACTTTTTTCTTCAACGTGTTGTTTTTCCCATTCCATCGTATCATAATCCATCACGTTGGGTGTTAAAACGACTGCCAAAACAAACAAATAAAAAACAGACGCACCCACCGCCCCTCCCCGCTTTTCCTTCCAGTACCCGGTCATGACATAAGTGGCGGAAACACAGAACTTGAAATCACGGTTTGGCTACTGGCCATCTGAATCCGTGTCCAAAACGCCCACCCTGCACGTTTCGTCCTTTCCCTGCATGAAGAAAGGGATTCTTTTGCGTCGCTTGTTGTTGGTGTTGTTGTTGGTGTTGTTGTTGTCGAGGGTGGAAGAGAAGGGGAGTTGGGTCCCATCTCACTGTGGTATAAAGGTGGAGTAAGTGAAAAATAGCAGACAGTATAAAGTGGAATGAAATAGCAGACAGTATAAAGTGGAATGAAACAGCAGACAGTATAAAGTGGAATGAAATAGCAGACAGTATTGCGAGAGAATGAGCAAATAGAAACCTGAATTTTTTTTACAAAAATCCCCTAGATTTGTGAATTAATCCAAAGTATATACATAAGCAGAATTTTGGTCAAAACATGGCTACTTTATCATTTGCCCGAGGCACATTGTTAGATTAATTCATAAATTAAGGCTGAATACTTGGAACTCTAAGTATTCTCATGGTATTACTTGTGTCTGCAAGGGAAAACATTTCTGTGCGTCATCTTTTGTTTGAATGCTCAGTGTTGACCTCGCTCTATCAGGAGAAAGGTATTGAGATGACTAACTTTGATCATGTCAATACTGTCTCATATGGCTCATGTCTTAATAAAATTGTCATGGTTACTTTGCAGTCACAGGTGGCAACATTTTGTAAAGATCACAAATTTGTGTACCACTGGGGTATTTCACTTACGTAAATATGCACATATCAGATGTGGCTTTGCAAGTACTGGATAAGGTGAGTGTGAAGGTTTTTCTTTTTTTTCTTCTTTTAAACAAGTGTCTAATATCATCTGGCGATGGAAAGATATTAAATAAACCACAGAACTGAACTGAACTGGGAATGGGCCGGTGTTGGTTTACTTTCTTGCGGCCATCTTTTACATTCGATAGTTTATCAGGTTTGCGTCAGGGGTTCACCGGTACCCCTACCAGCACCGCCGTGAGACTGAACAGAGATCGCCCCCACGAGTACCAGCTGCCGGAACAGAATCCTCAGACACTGCTTTTGTTTCGCTCGCTTGGGAACGGCTTTTCCCTTCGGCATATTACTTCTCTTTTTTTTTTCCCCAAGCGACAAATCTTGACGTTGACATTTGTTTTTTTACACGAACCTGTTGGAGCTGTAAAAAAAGCGCACTGACATTCTGTTGCTGGTGTTCGAACGCGCGATCTCCACGCCGCAGTCCGAACGGTAATCTCTGTCCACAGCGATTGGTCAATTCCAACGTGTTTGTGTTGTGGTGCGCGGCGCGCGCGCGTGTGTGTATGTGTTGTGTGTGTGGTGTGTGTGTGTGGTGTGTCGTGCGTGCGTGCGTGCGTGCGTGTGTGTGTGTGGTGTGGTGTGTGTGTGTGGTGCGTGTGTGTGTGGTTGTGTGTGTGTGCGTGCGTGGTGCGTGGTTGTGGTGGTGTGCGCGCGCGTGCGTGCGTGCGTGCGTGCGGCTGCGTGCGTGCGTGCGCGCGCGCGTGTGGCGTGCGTGTGTGTGTGTGTTGTGTGTGTGTGTGTGTGTGTGTGTGTGTGTGTGTGTGGTGTGTGTGCGCGGCGCGCGTGCCGCGCAACAGAAAAAAATACAGAAGATAAAAACTGTTTTCGAGTTCCAACTGAATACGTTTCGTTTCATAAACATGCACGTTCCATTTATCCCCGTCGTTATCCTCCCTGCGGATTTCATTATCCCCCCAAAAAAACTTGTTATTGTTATTAATCTGCAGACAGCTCTGCATGAGCACACACACACAACCTCCCCATTTCCGCTTCCATGTAAATCAACCAACCAATCAACCAAGTCACAAAGGGAATCCAGTGATTAAATGGGAAACAGGCATCTGTAGAATCTTCAATAATGTCAGATACCATCAAATCTGCTCGACGATGAAAATGAACGGAATGGCCAGTTTTCCACCACGTGAATGTTCTGTTTGACAAGCGAGGTAAAAAAAAAAAAATAAAAAAAAAAAAAAAATAAAAAAAAGAGGAGAGAGAGAGAGAGAGATTGCCAAACAAGCAAGTCGCCAGGAACAGCATAGTAATAGCTGACCAATATGTCTAATTTGTCCTGATACGATCTTCGTCACCAAGTCATAATTGCGTGCGTGCGTGTGTGTGTGTGTGGTGTTGTGTGTGTTGTGTGGGTGTGTGTGTGTATGTGTGTGTGTGTGTGTGTGTGTGTGTGTGTGTGTGTGTGTGTGTGTGTGAGCGCGTGGTTGTGTGTGTGTGTGTGTGTGTGTGTGTGTGTGTGTGTGTGTGTGTGTGTGTGTGTGTGTGTTGTGTTGTGTGTGTGTGGTGTTTGCTTGAGTGCGCGCGCGCACGTGTGTGTGTGTGTGTGTGTGTGTGTGTGTGTGTGTGTGTGTGTGTGTGTGTGTGTGTTCGCGCGCGCGTGCGCCAATTAATATAATACCAGGTGTGTGTACTCGTGTAACCTATGTATTACAAACAAAATAATGCCACGTGCAATAATACTACTGATGAAGAGAACAAAGAAATCTGTGGATTCAAACCTGAAGTCAACCACACCTCCAGCTCGGGACAAGCCCTCAGCGTCGAATGAAGATCTGAAAACAACCTTGATGCCCTGATGGAACGAACAAGATAGCATTGCGTCTGTAGTGTTATCCACCTCCCCTTTTAATCTCTCTCTCTCTCTCTCTCTCTCAGCGCGTATATGTGTACGTGAGCGTGTCTCTCAGAGCGCGCCAGTCTCGGTATGCGCAGCTTGTATGGAAAAAAGCAAACTAGGGGTCCCCCGCGAGATGTTATCTTCCCCTGCAGTGTCTCCTTTCATCTCCCAATATTGCGCCGCCAGTTAATTTGTCTCGTGTGTCGGACAGTGCGCAGGTAGGTTAGGTGTGAGGGAAACGGACAACGGAGACAGACCGACCAGACAGTATAACGAAGGAAAAGGAGGACTCACTCGGATGTGAGATGTGTGGGATGGGTGAGCGTGGTGGCGGGGAAAGCTGGGGGGGGGGGGGGGGGGGGGGGGGGAGGCGGAGAGGGGGAGGGGAGGCTTTGGCTTTGTTAGTCATGTATCGTACCTACCATTGCTATTTTTCACTGCCGCTCTACCTTTCCAATATTGTTTCAAAATGGAGTGACTGATGGCGGCGAACGAAGTAAAATTTAGAAATAGAGTTTGTTTCTTACCGCCAATGACATTGACAAACAAAGCACATGACAAGACACGATGCATTTCAACCACTTGGGTCTTCTTCAGGCGAAAAAATAAATCACATTTAACATTTGGGACAGTACAAACAAAGAACGAAAAACGAAAAAAAGAACGAAAAATGACTCATCTGTTGTTGTCCATGTGGTGGGGAGAATAGCCGGTTGGCGGAAATGACATGGGGGATTATGGGAGAGGAAAAGGCGAAAAGTCCGAGTTGAAAAGAATTCCAGCAGGTGTTCCCCAAGGATCTGTCCTTGGTCCTTTACTGTTTTTGTTATACATTAACGACATTGTAAATGGAATTCAGGCAACAATTAAATTGTTTGCCGATGATACTAGTTTATCGCTTGCCTTAAATAATCCACACATCAGAGAAGAAATCTTAAATTCTGACCTTCAGAAAGTTGCCCGTTGGGCCAAACTTTGGAAAATTAACTTCAACGAGAATAAAACCGAACTTGTCAATATTACCCGTGATCAGTGCCAAATTTTACCACTCACATTTGGAAGGAAGACCTTAGAACCGTCAAAATCTCATAAACATTTAGGAGTAACTTTTCAAGACAACTGCAAATGGGACGAACACATCCAATTCATAGCCAACAAAGTGAATATGTTAATTGCGTGTCTTAAAAAATACAAATACAGACTAACCAGAAATACTTTGGAGACGATGTACAAATCCTTTATTTTGCCCCATTTTGACTACGCAGACATTTTGTGGGATAACTGCACAGATACCCAGTCAATTATGTTAGAAAAGCTACACCTAGAAGCAATTCGTACTATCATTGGTGGGGTTAAGGAACAAGTCACCAGAAATTATACGAAGAGTCTGGCTTTTGTTCATTACAAGAAAGACGGAAAAGACACAAGCTGATACAATTTCATAAAATGGTTAATGGCGTCTGTCCAAACTATTTAGCTGATCTTCTTCCTTCTCTAGTCTCTGACCAAAATCGTTACCATAGGAGTCGGCCACTAGAAAGAACAGTGCCACGATTTAGAACTGAATTATATAAAAAATCATTTTTACCTAGTACAGTCATTTTGTGGAACAACCTTCCAGACAACGTTAAGTCAACAAACTCTATCAGCCAATTTAAACGTTTTCTGACTACGTCAGACACCACTGTTCCTCCTACTATTACATTGGATTGAGGCAGGATCAAATAAACCATTGCAGATTACGCTTAGGAATGAGTAATATTAATCACGACTTACACAACAGACATTTACTGGCTGATCCAAAATGTGCGTGTGGCCATCACACAGAAAATACAGAGCACTACCTGTTAGATTGTTCAAACTACATACAGATAAGAACGAATACGTTATTCACTCTCAATCCTAACTGTATTGATACTCACACACTTCTTTTTGGTGACCAAACATTAACCAGGGAAGAAAACGAAAAAATTTTCAAAACTGTGCACCAGTTCATCGCCCAAAGTAAACGTTTTTAATGTTTTTAATGTTATAGCGAATTAGTGTTCTTCTGCATCTTCCTGTTCTTCTTCAGGTACTTGTTCTTCCTGATCTCCTCATGCTTGTTCATCTTCTTGTTTCTCCTCTTTTTTTTTTCTTCTTCTTGTCGATGATGTTGCTGCCAGGTTGGCCCTCGGACGGCTGTATATGGTGGTTTAGTACTCCCTCAGTTTACGACTTTGCATTAGACCCACTGCGACACGGGGCTGGGCTCTTTGGTGTTTTGGGAAACGGACGCATCTCTCTCTCCTCTCTCTCTCTCTCTCTTGAGTACGCAACAAGATGGCGACTGGTAAACATCGCGCGGGATGAGCTCCGGTTAAACGTGTGTCGTTAGGCAGATTACAGTGCTCCAAGTATCGTTCCAGTGGTGATATTAATTCGCAGAAGTGTTTGTGAAAGTGTCTGTAGCTACGAGAACTGCAGAATGATAGACCTGTGCGAGTGGGAGGGCAGAATCGGACTGTTTGGAGGGACAGTGGGGAAAGGAAGGAATTCCAATTAATGTTCGCATCAGGATTTTTACCAAAAATTGGTTAAGATTTTCATGAGATTATGATGACTATAACAACTTGGCTGAGTGTGTGGAAATATTGATACTGTGTGTTTCCTTTTCATAATTTCTTTCTGATTATGCGCGCGAACATTCACACTGACGCAGGCACGCAGGCACGCTCGCTGGCTACATCACACACACATACACACACACCACAGCAAACACACAAACACACGCACACACACTCACTACACACACACACGACGCACATACACACACACACACACACACACAACACACACTCACACCACACACACACACACACACACACACACACACACACACACACACACACACCTCACTCCCAAACAATATTTGTTTCCTCTCTTTGTCTCTCTGACAGCGCTAGCCCTTCACTTGATCGTCCCACTAACGTGGGCTTCGGTAGCCCTTTCGTCGGTCACTAATAGACCTTCTACACAGCTTCGGACAGTCGCACCAAGCGACTTCTCGGTGGGGTCGTCAATGGAGGCAGCTGTCGCTATCGCCACCTGCAGCTGCCGTTACCGCCTCGACACCAACGTTAACGCCTCATCATTGGGTGTCTCCTCCACCACTGGTGAAAAACACAACAAGCGCGAACGCGCGCACCCAACCACGCTCACACACACATCCGACGCGCACACAAACACGTACGCCAAACAAGACTCTCGCTCCTATTGCACGCACGCACACTACACCATACACCACTACACAATAGTATTTTCAGGTTGAAGAGATGAGGAAAACGTGTGCTTGTCGACCCTGATCTCGTATCTATCTCTCTCCTCTCTCTCTCTCCTCTCCTCTCTCTCTTCATCTCTCTCTCTCTCTCTCTCTCTTTCTTTCTTTTCTTTCTTTCTCTCTCTCTCTCTCATAACACACACACAAACACACAACACCAAACACTAATCACTCACACACACACCACACACCACACACACCACACACACACACACACACACACACACCACACACACACACACACAAAATATGAATTTGTGATCAAAATTACATTTTAGTAAATCGTAAAGATCAATGATGGGCTGTAGATTCCGCATGTCCTCTTTCACTTCCTTGACTGCCTTAGGTGTTTGTTGTGTATTGATCCTTTTCGTTTCTGGAGTCTTAGCATTTGATCTGATTCAGTAATATTCATTGATTTTTTTCCAGTCTTCATCAGAATCGTTCGTAGTCTTTGATTGTTCAAATTACTATTTCGATTTTTCTCTCGAGAATATTTCAATCTGCCATGTGTGTTTCGTTTCTTTCTTCTTCTTCATCGTGTGGTTTGTGCGTGTTGTAGCGTGTAGGTGTGTGTGTGTGTGCCACTTTCCACCACCCAGTTCTTTGCTTAGTGGGCACGTTTGTTGTTGACACTTCAGTGAAGTTGTCAGATTCTGTGCTTGCCACACTGGTCTTCTGTCATTTGTTGCTACGCTTGATTGGACCTGATGCAATAACTTGGCCACATCACAGGGTTATTTGTGAGGACTGGGGGCGTGGAGATTGTGGATGGGAGGGACAGGACTGGGAATGGTCGGGGGGGGGGGGGGGTTGTTTCGTTAGTGGGGCAACCTCTTAGTCAACTTCTCTAGTCAACCAAATCAGCTGTGGGCATCAATGAAAAGCCTGATGCTGCCTCCTGAAGCTGGGAAAGCTGTCACACTGCTCCTGCCCTGATTTTCCCCGCAGTTGAGTCAGTTTGTTTGTCCGTGAATCTGGCAACCCCTCTGGGGGTGAGGGTGGTGGAGAGGTAGATACGTTCTCTTAGTAGTAATCTTAGTCCGTTGTTTTCTTTGTGCCCGTTTCGGCTGATTTAAACACTGCTGCAGACGAGTAAAACTCTCATGCTCAAAGTACATGTGAGCGTCTACAGCACATAGACCGTCGGATTGTTTGATGACGAGAAATAAATGATAGTTGTACGTTCCATATTAAGTATGAGTGTTCAAAAATATGGAATCATACACAAGCAAAACTGGGGGTTCCTACAAGAGACTTGAAGCCATCAACGGTCGTTCATAACTCATTCATTTTCTGTTTTCCACATGGGAGAGCTTGAAAAAAGAAAAAAGACTGGTCATATACGGAGGATGCAAAACATCCATAAACAATTACGTTATCTTCAACTATGTGCTATATTATCGCTTGATACAAGTTGATTTCTTCGGTTATGGACGAAAACGTTCACGATCAAACGCGTTTGTTTATGGTATTGTATCTTTGTCGGTTTGAAAACAAAAATACTTGATAAACTGAACTTTTGCTCTGTGTGTTATTGCACCGTTTGAAAAAGTATACTTGACTTTTGCTCGGTACTAGTGATTTAAATTCATTTACTTTTAATCTACGGGTTTGGGACGTTGCACGTTAAATTAAGCATGCTACGGTCAGATATACTTCATTTCGCCATGTTTTGACGTGAAATTAATCTTGAAACTGTTTTTTACTTCATTACGCGTTGTATCGAAGCGCAAAAAGCGTTGAAAGAAAAGAAAAACAGTGGTAAGAACGATACTAATCTCGGTTTCTGTTTGATGTGTGTGCGTGTTTTTTTGACAAATGTGGTTTGTGCCGCTTCAGACATTTTGTTTTTTATTACGAAGTTTCGATCAGTTTGTAAGGAGGTGTCGGGGAAGGTAGCGGGTGCATTATTTTTTTAGTTAGTATTTCTGCAATGGCTAACACTTTGATGATGAGGGGTGTGTTGGTGGGCGGTGTTGTTAATTCTATCGCTAGGGGGGGGGGGGGGGAGGGGGGTTTGGGGCTTCGAGCTTTACTTGTTCAACGTACCAATGATGTTCATTCGACCAAAAGTTATTGAACGCGGTAAGGAGTGGCGTGGAGGGGTGGAAGGGGGGGTGGGGGATGGGAGTGGGTGTCTGGGGAGGGGTGGTGGATAGGGTTGGGGGATGGGAGTGGGTGTCTGGGGATGGGGGGAGGATAAGGGCGTGGGGGATGGGTGTGGGTGTCTGGGGAGGGGGTGGAGGAGGGTGGGGGTTGGGAGTTGGGTTTTCGGGGGAGGGGTGGGGAAAGGGTGGGGGATGGTGAAGTGGGTGGTCTGGGAGGGGTGGAGTGACGGGTGGGGGTGGGTAGTGGCGTGTATGGGGAGGGGTGGGGATG
This sequence comes from Conus ventricosus, assembly GCA_018398815.1. Classification (NCBI taxonomy): domain Eukaryota; kingdom Metazoa; phylum Mollusca; class Gastropoda; order Neogastropoda; family Conidae; genus Conus; species Conus ventricosus. The sequence continues at coordinate 65,797 of JAFLJL010014642.1, read as the reverse complement.
GGTGGGGGATGGTGAGTGGGTGTCTTGGGTGAAGGGGTGGAGGTTGGGTGGGGGTTGGGTGTGGGTGTCTGGGGGATGGGAGGGGTGGAGGAAGGGTGGGGGATGGGTAAGTGGGTGTCTGGGGTGGGCGTGGTAGGTATGGGGGGGGAGTGGTTGAGGAAGTGGGTGTGTCTGGGATGGGTGGAGGAAGGGGGGGGTTGGGTGTGGGGTGTGTCTGGGGCATGGGAGGTGGAAGGGGGGGGTTGGGTGTGGGTGTCTGGGGTGGGGTGGAGGAAGGGGGGGGGGGGCGATAGCGAACACATATCACTCGTTCGATTCTTCTTTCAGTGTATTAAGTTCACTCTTCAGATAGTTCAATCATCAGAAAGTTCACTCATCTGAAAGTTCACTCATCAGAAAGTTCAATCATCAGAAAGTTCACGTGGGTAGTGGTGGCAGTGTGGCGCGGGCGTGGTGGGGGTGGGGAGTGGAGAGGGAGATGGTGGTGGTGGGGGATGGTGTGGTAACCAGCTCTATAAAAGGGGTTAGGTGGTTAGTGGTTAGGGGGATACAGAAGAAGGATGGAAGGGGGGTTGGGGGGGGGGGCGAAGTGGATGGCTATATTGACACGCTTTGTTTTCTATATTGCTGATGTGTGTTTTTCTTTGATGATTTCATTTTCATTCCCACCCCAACCCCCTCCCCACCCCCTTTCTCCAGTCCCACGGGCTGAGTGACAATTTGACAACCTATATAATACTCTCTATAGCTTCCCCTTCCCGGACCTACATCCTGTCCCCTGTTCCCAAAGAATGGGTGGGGTTGAGGGCGGGAATGCTACTTGATCATACATGGTGGCATATGTGTCAGTATCTTGATTGCATCAAAGATAATCTTAATAAATTGTTAGCGAACCGAAAGAGAAAGTGGACTAACGTGTCACATGACAAAACATGAGCGTTTCGACCTCTCAGGTCTCTTCAGGAAAGACACAAACAAATAGGGACATTATAAATGAAATTGAACGGAATTTTTCTCTTGGCTTAGATTTTCATTTTCATATTCATTGTCCTATTGTTTGTGGTGTTGCCTGAAGAAGAATAAAGTGGTCGAATAACGCGTCGTGTTTCGGGTCTTGTGACTCGTTTGTCCACGTTTCTCTCGCGGTTCGCTCAACTTTTATTTAATAGTTGTTTGGATTTCCGCCTGCAAGGCGTCTCACTTTTGCAACAAAGCTATGTTTGGATCTCTGTATTACATTTCATGGAATAGGAATAAACAATGTGTTAATTTTGTTATCACTGCTGTAGAAACAAGGATTGGTGCGGTTGATACATTGTCACATATGGTTCCTAGTTGTTTAATAATGACATAGTAATGTGGTTAGTGGCAGAAAAACGTTTATGAAAATCTGAACCATCTGTATATAAGAGTGAGAGAAGGGGGGGGGGGGGTGTGGGGGAGAGGGTGGGAGAGAGTTAAATAGGTACTGTCAGCTTTCAAGAAAATCAGAACTTCCAAAAGCGAAATAAAACTAAACGATAACAAAACAGAGGAAAACCTGTCGGGTCTCAGATGGCTTCATGGAGCTCGGTTCAAACGTGTAAACGCAATCTGAATTTTTACTCATTCTCTGTTTTTTAGTTTAGGAGACCTGAGTCTCGTTGGATTTATTGTCAGGACTGAAAGTTCACCGTGTTTTAATCTGAAGGTCATTGATTATACGAGTCATGGAACTGAAGTGCCAGACTAAGTCAGAAATCATCCTAGTTATCACCGACATTCATCAGGCAGTTTACCTGATAGTATCTATTTGCTAGTGTGTTGTTCAGTTTCTCCTCGTCAAGTGTGTTTTTTAAACGCAAAGTCATATAGTACGTTTGCGCAACCAGATAACGCACGCGGGCGCGTGCCGTGCGTGCGATCGTGCGTGCGTGTGTGCGTTGTGTGTGTGTGTTGCAGTGTGTATATATATATGTGTGTGTGTGTGTGTGTGTGTGTGTGTGTGTGTGGTGTGTGGTGTGTGTGGTGTGTGTGTGTGTGTGTTCAATTTATCTTTGCAGTTTAAAAAGACAAGACGGAGCAAAATTCTTTCTTCTAAAATCTAGGGATAACGTAAGTTAGGAAGAGTCTTCTTTCTGATGATCTCCAACAATATTCCATCAACACATTCTAGCGCATCCGTTCCCCATTTAGTTTGGTTTTTCATCTGTGTAGGTGCGCCCTGTAAGCATGGTTGAATCTTGTCACATCGAGAATATTTACTGACTTCTGTTTAGCCAGCGAGCGGTTATTATGGAACTCGCATGTATCTATGACCTTTTGATTATAACTCGGTGAACTTACAGCCTTGACAATGATCCAACGAACACTTCATGCCCCCACCTCTATGCAGAAAGAACAGGCTTCAAAGACAGAGAGACATCTTCATACACACTTTCACCAGTGAGGCTTCTGTCAACTAAGTGGCAGTAAGATATAGGGTCCAGTAAGGCTTCAGTCAACAAAGTGCAAGAAGTTGTCAGGACCAGTAAGGCTTCAGTCAACAAAGAGGCAGAAGTTATAGGGACCAGTTACAGGCTTCAGTCAAACGTAGAGGCAGTAGTATAGGACAGAGTGTCCTTCAGTCAACAAAGGAGGCAGGAAGATATTGGACCAGTCGAGTCTTCAAGCATCATAGAGGAAGATGACAGGGAACAGTGAGGCCTTCAAGCAACAAGTGGACAGAAGACAGAGGACCAGGTGTCTTTCAGGCGCAACAAGAGACAGAAGACAGAGGACAGTGAGGCTTCTAGCACACAGGAGGGCAGAAGACATGTGGACCAGTGAGGCTTCAAGCAATAAGAGACAGAAGACAGAGGAACCTGTGAGGCTTCATAGCAAACAAGAGGCAGAAGACAGAGGTCCAGTGAGTCTTCATGCAAAAAGAGGCAGAAGACAGAGGACAGTGAGGCTTCAGCAAACAAGTGACAGATGACAGAGGACCAGTGAGGACTTCAAGCAAAAGAGGCAGAAGTCCAGTGGACCAGTGAGGCTTCATGCAACAAAGAGACAGAAGGCAGAGGACCAGTGAGTCTTCAAGCAACAATGAGGCAGAAGTCAGAGGACCTGTGAGTCTTCAAGCAACAAAGAGCAGAAGATATAGGACCAGAGCACGCATCTGTCTGCCGAAGCCAGGTTGTAATGTATAACCACAGTGGATGAAAGGGATAGGGCGTTGAATCCATCATATGCATTATTTTGGCATACGTACAATACAAGAACTATGCAAAAATGTGAGGGCGTGTGTCAAATAAGATTCTTTTTCCTTTCTTCATGATAGATCTCATCGGTTAGCAAGGCGATAAGTCCACTGTCCGCCGCTGGATGTCCCCGAGTGTACGTTAATCTACCGTTTTCTGAGCTAACGTGCTCACTCCACAAGTTTTTGGGCGAAAGTGGACTAAAAGCCGCTCTATTCCTGTTCGCTGGACAAGACCAAAAAAATAGAGACCGACAAACAAATTACTGTTGTAGGGTTATCCCGTTTTTAATTCTAATTTACTAATCTTTTTCATAGATGGTCGTAGAGAAAGTAGCTAGACTGAATCACGCCCCATTAGTGTATACGAAGGGAAAAGCAGTTGTGTCTGAAGCGACCAGATTACGGTGGTGTGCAACAGGTCTATCCGAATAATTACTTCGCGGTATGTTAATTACTGTGTGGGGAGAGAGAGAGGATAACCCTGAAGGTTAAGTTGCCTCAGAACAGACAGACAGAAGAAAAGAGAGGACAGAGAGAACAGACACTCACACATCACTCACTACCACCACACACACACACACACACCACACACGTTCACAACGCGCACTCAACACTCTCACACACACACACACACACTCACTCACACCACACTTCACACCAACACACACACACTCACACACACACTCTCACTTCTTCGCATACTTTTCTGTGTCTCCTTCCTGTCTGCTGTCTACCTACCTCTTCCTCTCTATCATTCACATGCACCCAACCCTCCACCCACCCCAAAACCTTTTTCGCCACCCCCCACCACCCCCAACACACACACACATACACCACACACACACAACACAACACACACACAGACGGGACTGACAGGCAGAGAGACAGACACTCATTCACGCGCGCGCGCGTCCTCACACCTGCTGGCCAAACAGAGAGGCTAAAAAATCAATACTGCCGCCCCTCTCCCCCCCTTCTCCTCCTCCCCAATCCCTCACGCCGGGGCCAGCTGCATTGCAATATATTTCATCATTTTTCACAGCGCTCACATGATAGTAACCAACACGGGTTTCATCATTATTCTTACTGAATGCGTCCTGGTAGGACGTTTTTATTGCGCTGTGTATTGGGCTTGGTGTGTTTTTCTAAATATGGTGAGCAGGTTTAATGTGGAACAGAATTGTGCTATCATATCACATGTTTTACTTTAACTGCATGTTAGAGGACTTGTTAAAAAAGTTCATGTGTATGCATGTTAGTTGACCGCCGAAACCGAAGATGTATTGCTTTCCTAGTGGGTGGAGAAAATTAGATATAAAAAGTGATACCGACTGCTTTGGAAATGAACGACTATCTTCAGGTTTGTTGGTTCATGGAAATGAAAATGAACATTACCGGTCAAGTTGAGGTCTATTTTTTTATGTGTTTATCTGTTGATGAGGGCTTTCCTTTTTTAAAAAGCGGCGCTATGTTGATAAACAAAATAAAAGCTATACTATTCTTCTCGCGTTGATTTTTGGGCGTTGGCTTGAGACAGCCCTTAGTCATTATTTATAAAACATATAACGCATCAAAACATGGCGTTTATATCTTATGACGCAGGTTGAACATGTGCTGATTGTATTAGGAAACCATTCTACTTTCTGTGTGTTTTCTATATCTTTCCGAAATTCCAAAGGCTAGGATTCAGTATTTTATATGTACTGTGTAGCAAACGCCAAACTATTATTAAACTTATGCAACTGGATGCGATTTTCGGGGTTCTGGCAAAAAACTAGATAGGGTTAGGCAGACCTTAGTTCATTCCAGTATGGTGAGGTGTAGTGTGGTGGACAGCACTTCTTCTTATAAATGCTCCAATTATTACATTGACGGATGTATACTACTGGCGATTAGAGCCGCCTTAAAAGCTTGGCTACAGCAGTATATTATATTAGTATTTTTATTTAATTTTTTTATTTATATGTGTATTTTTTGTAACTCTGCCATATTGACAGTTGCAAGGCCTGGTTGAGAAAAGAGGGCACAGCAAAATAGGCATACAACCATTTGTGTTCGCGTGCGCCAATGTCGTCAGCACCGGCTTAGCTTGGTGGCAAACTAGGTCAACGACCCATATGTGATAGCCTTGTCTACATATTCGCGCGGGCTGCAACAGCAAAGCTCAGCGGCTAAATCTCGGCCAAACGGCCATGTGTTCACTTGGGTTGATTGTGGTTGCGCGCGAGACACTGCCTGTTTAGTCACAAAGCAAGATGCTGGCCCTAGGAGTTCTATTTTTTGTGTGTTGTGGGTTTTGGCCTACCCCTCGACGCACGTCCCCCCACCCCCCTATACCCTGGACGTCTTTTGTGTGGTTGTGGTTTGGTTGGTTTGTTTTGTCTGCCCCTCGCTTGCCACACCCCCACCCCCACCTGCCCACCCCCCACCCCGCATGCACTCACTCAATTCCTTTAAGTTTTTAAACAAAGTTATGCTCAAGTTCTTACTTTAGTTACTTCTAAGGTTGTCCTTTAGTCTTTCTCTATGTTATCCCCAAGTTTTATTTAGGTCCTTTATAAGTTCTTGATCATGGTTCTTAAGTAAGTTCTTAATAAGTTCTTGATAAGTTCGTGATTATGTCTTCCTTTTTTGCATAACAAGTTCTTTAATTTAAGTTTCTTATATTTTTCATAATATCTATCTATGTTTTTATCTTAATTAGTATTTGTCTAAGATAGTACTCACACGCTCAAAAAACGCGGTCCATCGTTGTGGTGTCTTGCTCAGCGTTTCTTAGAATAGATCTTATGGAAGGTATTTTTACATCGAAGCTCCGCATTGATTTACATTTGGGGTCTATGGAAATGTCTTGTATAGACTCCAGGTCTTTATTTATTGACTTCTTCACTTTTATTATACGCCTTGATCTATTTTTATAAAAAAATTTAAAATTATGTTCTTAAATATATTATTCCATTATAAATGGATCAAAATGTTGCTCTTGTTTTGCGGTTTTGGCGTGCTGTTGGCAGTTGTCTTTTTCTGTTTTTATCGGTTCAGGTTGTTTTAATTTCTTTTCGTTTCTGTTGCCTTTGTGTGTATATTTTTTTGAATAATAACTGCCCCCAACAGCTGCAATTGCGCAAAATGGGCTACAGTTTTAAGTGCAATTCCATGAGACTTTGGGGGCCCTTGTATCTCATGGAGTTTTATTAGCTGGCATTGATTCAATTGTCTGGGATGGCGGTGTTTATGTTTTCATAATGCTGTACAGTATTTTTTTTTTGTCTGTTCCTCTCTGCTAATTTTTTTCCTGCTTCATACAGCCCAGGATTTTTTTGGTCTCCGCCGAGGTTCAGTGTTTTCTGATTGATTTCTCGCTTGGTTACTTTCTCACTGGTTCAGTGTTTTTATGATTCTGTGATTTTCCAGATCGTTCATTTGAAAAAAAAAAAAAAAAAATATAATAAAAAAAAAAAAAAAAAAAAAAAAAAAAAAAAAAAAACCCCCCCCCCCCCCAAAAAAAAAAAAAAAAGGGAAATTTATCTTTATGATTAAAAAGTTTTTAAGCCATGATTAATGGGCGATATCAATGTTCCAAATCTATAGTTTAAATCACACCTAGAGACTTAATGACTTTGTTTTTAATAATCTGGATCTTGCGTTAAATCATACGTATGATCTTGTTCAGTATCACTGGGTTGCATAATCTACTGACTAGTTTTGTGTACAACTATATTGAACCGTTGTGCCCCCACATTTTTCACCATTCTAGACCCCCCAATAGCTTGCGCTTCATACCTGATATGATACTTTAAAATGTCGCTGCGGCGACATCTGTTGAATTGTTCAATGCTGAATTCAGTCGGGAAATGTTTTGTTTTTCCTCACGCTGCCAAAGATACAAGCCTCTCCTTTTTGGGCTATAATAGCTTGGTCATCATCTTGGTCATTCATAAGTTCTGGAAGGTTTAGGCTGCCTTGTAGCTGTAGTTGATCATCGCTGTTCATGTATATTTATATTAATTATAATTATTTGGATTTTTTAAAAAGGTTGCACCCAGAAAAAACTATTGCGAACCTTGTATTCCATTCTTGCTTGTTATTGGAGGGACTTTGTGTAGGTTAATCTATGCTCTGAGTTAAAGCTTGGTTAAAAATAAAAAACCGGCAGATCTTGGCAAACTAGACTTTGAGGGATTCAGCAAAACTGATTGCTATTTATTGCAGCTTCATTGCTTAGAATGATTTCTGTTAAGCAAGGAATAATTCCAGTGAATTATAAATATGTATGATAAAAAAAAAATATACATTTGAATATTGGCTTCACTCGCACAATAATGATAGGCGGCGCTCTGGTAAATGCGCTTGCTTTTAGCGGAAGTAATTTCGCAGTTGTTAATACTGGGGAATTACGGCGAGAGTAATAGACATATCAAAGGGCTATGGAGGAACTTAGCAGCTGCACAAGGATGGCTATGAAAGGCAGTGACTGAGCAGTTTAGATTTTATAATGACACACTGAAAAGACAGGGGCTTGCAGCTTAATATTTAAAAAGATGTTGATAAGCATTTTTATCTATTTTTATCTTGTAACAGGCAAACCGGGTCACTGATCATTGCCCACCAAAATTCAGTGACTTTTATCAACCATCAGAAAAAAAAATGATGCAAGAAATTCGCTGGTTATTGTCGTTTGTATGAGCGTTGTGTATTTTGTTGCGCATATTATTGGACTGCTTGAATAAATATAGAACAAAAATTATTTATCGCCAAAAGGATATATTGGATGGGAAATAAACAGCAATACAAAGATAAGCCAAGCAGCGGGAGTCAGTGAACATTCAGCAATAGGAATGGTTTTCTTTTCTTGCGATTTGGCAAATTTATTTACTGCCCCTAGACGAATACTGAGACCGCACTTTGTCAATACAACTCAATCGACACCCATCAAATGGATCTTCTTTATTTACCCCTGATAGGATTAGACGAAAATGATTTAAGTACGACTCCAGTCATTGACATGGCTTCAAGATACAAAGTTGCGGAGCCATTAATTCACAAAAGAGTGCTTCTGCTGTTGATGTTGCTATACAACTGATTTTCCATCGAGGCCCCTTAACTTTCCCTCGAATGTTTCAAGTCGATGAAGGAATAGTATTTATAAGGCAAGTAAAATCAATTATTGTTAAAACTCAGAGTTACCATTAAAAGAGGCATTCCAGGAGTTCACAGATCCACAGGCTTTAGTTGATTAGCTTTATACAAACAGTTTAGCTGAAAGACTTTTTTTTCATACAGTATCACAGTGAGTGATGACTTTTCTCGCAAATCTGTATGGGTTAGAAGATGCCTCAGATTTTGCGCGAATGATAATGAAGAATTTAATTGGGCCCAAATACCAGTACAAGCAATCAAAAGGGGGAAAAACATTAAATGTTGCTGAGGAGAGGCTTCATCGGCATACTATTACCATTTGGTTCTAAAGTTAGGTACCTTTATTACAGGGAGAAGCAGATGGGGGGACACTGCCTCAGTGGCTACAGATCCCAGTTTGGAGTGTTGTCTTATGAATAAATAGTATTGTTAAAGATGAATCCGCCCGTGTATTATTTACGTGAAATCTGACATCACATAAACATACGGGCTGCCTCAAAGATCTTTTGTTGAAAGAAGAACTGCTGATTATCCCGACGGGCAAATGTTACCGCTTTTAATTAATTTACGTGTTCTCCAGTGCCCGTCTTGCATATGAAAAACCTGTGTTTAACTAACACCGTTTTGTGTTATGGTCTTTCTATGTATTCGGTGTTTCAACTGTTGTGTTGATCTCTATGTAGATTAGTTCGCAGTTTTACGTTGTCATGGATGAAAAGTTCTTATTGCCAAACAATGCATTCTTTGTAGTTGTCTTGCGTTTTGTTTGTCTCTGCCACTACGATGCAGGGATATTCCTTTTGCTTTCTTAATGATTTTCTCCTGGTCGAAATTTCTGTCTTTTTCGTTCCTTTTCACCACATTACTCTTGTTCACCTTTCCAGTTAATTCTTCCACTTCATCTTTCCTAAAACCTGCTATTAACGATGAATGCAAAGGCGATTCTTTAGGGTATTCAGTATGTGTCGTACCTTCCCGCAATGTCCTTTAGCTACTTCTTATTCCTTGTCTTTATAGATGTCGTCAGTAGGGATTTCTTTAACAAAACTTTCTGTTTCTGTGTAAGTACTCTGGTGTCTAGGATACGAGGGATTAAGTAGTCATAAAGATAATCTTACATCAAATGCTTTGATATTTCTAAAACGGTAAAACCCATTAAATACAGGTTTGTTTATTCTCTTTGACTTTCTTTTTTTCATCATTATGCAATTTGCTGTTCTTGAATCTTCTAAAGTCCTGATAATTAGGTTTGAAGTTGCTTAATGCTTTCGTTTCTCTCTGGTGACCAATCTTGACATCTTTTGCTTGGTGCGGATTCTCCATAGTCTTTCCGAAACTACTGTTGTTCATCAACTTGAAAACGTCTTTTTCTGAAGCATCTGGGGATTTTAGTTCTAGGAGATCAGTGTGCTTCATGATGTATGGTTTCAAGTACTGTCTTGATCGAAAGCAATTATCGATGAAACAGCTGTAACTTTCAAACGTGGTATTAAATAAAATTGTAGGGGTCTGTAATGACAGAATTTAATTTGTTTTGCCTCGAAGATTTGGCTACAAGTTTTGCGGCTCTCTTGGTTCCTTCTTTTGATTTCTGTGCTTATGGATCGTCATTTGCAGGGTAATGGAGTTCCGGTGGATTTTCTTAGTCAACTTCTTGAATGAATCCACGCTGTGATCAGGCTGTTTAATCTGTTCAACACTTTAATGCCTTGTGCTATATTTTTGTACGCTGTGTACATTTTATGGTACGTTTGGAAGTGATTTGCGCCATTGCCCTTCATACTGATTGTTTGCGTCTATAATACATGTGATTTGTGAGCTTTTTATTGGTTCTTAGTCGTATAAGGTATTGGTTGTTTGCTTTACAATAAGGGTGCGACGCCCCTTTACTAATTCATCCACGGCTTATCCGTTTTTCAAATCATTGTATTTTGGTTGGTCAGACAATAAATCAATCTGTACTCAGTTAAATTTAGAAAAGCGCCCAGCTCTTCCCGGGAGCAGAAAGGTAATGCGAAGGATCCAGGATATTTTGTTTCTGCATGGTTCTTCTATAATTTTCAATGACGTCGCCAACAATACATAACTTCGGCCTTTAAGTAGGAGTCATGTAGTCTCCTTGCGTTTTTCACTCTAACTTCTGCAACGCAATCTTGTGCTGTTGGTAATCAGGAAATCGCTGTTGTTCCTTTCCCTCTAAGACTAGAAAAGAACGCGCTTTAGGAGGAGTGTTATCTTCGTCTTTCCTTTCCCAATGTTCATGTACTCATATGGATAAACGCCCACTTACTAACGAGAGGTTGGGTTCTCAAATTATTCTTCTGTTATTGGGCAGGACTTTTAAGGTCCATAGCCTGCGACTCTAATGACACCCATCATGTGGTTGCATAGAGTCATAAAAAGTCAATGTTATTTAGATTAATAAGACATGTACTTTCTGATGACTGTGCAATGCATGTCACGCCCTATAAAGCATAGTCCAATGCTTTCATTATAAGATGAGTGTCGTAACCTCGATTGTTATTGAAAGAATTCAGTAGCAGCTTCCTGTCTTTGGATCAAACTTTGTTGAAAGATTGCATTTGTTATGCGCCGCTCTATCTGACCTTTCCGCTAATGTGATCATGGTCTCTTTGTGCGGGGTTTTTCACTCTTGGGCGTTAGCTCTAAACCACAAATCCAACTGTGGTGGCTGTGGCTTCTGTTGTTGAGTCTTCAGGCGTCTCATGATTTCAGATATATTTGCTGTTTATTAGTATTACAATCATTACGCACTTGCTGCATGCGCTTTTAAAATTCTTCTAGGCAGCATCTGGTCCTATGGTATTATTATTGGCGTTGAATGAGATCCATCCGACCTAACATTTAATGGAAGGCAAATGAATACAAATCTGATGATTACTACATTAAGGACTGTTGTTCGAAGGTTTTTGTGGGTGCTGGGCCCTCATAAGGAACATTGAGTGAGTCAAGTCTGCGTATACTAATATGGAGAATGTTGCTGCCGTTTCCTGTTCTTATATAACTAACTTTAGATTCCGGGCGGGGGCGTAAGTTTGTTCTGTATTACAGTCTAAGAGGGAAGAATACAATGTTTCTTATGTTCGCTTGCGGCTTGAACTGATGGCATTTCTTGTTATACTTTTCTGAAGATCTTTCGTGGGTTTTTGCACAATTTTTAGAAGTTTGGGCAATAATCTACTCATTTGTGAGTTTCAATGTGTTAATGCGGCAGCCCCTTGGTGAAAACAATCAGCGTTTGTCCCTCATGGCTTTTGTCGGGATTACTATATTGTTGGGTCTGTTTCTTGGACACTTTAATTGGCTCCTTATATGTGTTTTCCTCTTACCATGTGTAGACATTAACTGTTATGGTTTGTTTTGTTCTTCATAATCTGATCTATTTGATCTACACTATACAGGAATGGATATTCCACTAAAGTTAGATCATTGATGTAAGGGGCGATAGTTAGTCACTTCTCTGCGCGTTTTTGCGGGCGTTATTGCAGGCCTTGACATGAACTCAACCACACCAAAACATTTGTTGTCGGTATTCTTTTTGTTTAGAACGCTTTTTGTTGCGACTAATGATGGGGGGTAGTGGAATGTGAGACTTGCCTACAATCGGCGCATACTTAGCCTGTTTTAATCTGATCTCTAAGACTTTCGCCCTCTGAGCACCAACCAGAGCCTCTCATTTTGGCTTCTTCAGCAGCAGCGTCAATCTGTGTTTGCAGTTCGTCTGCCAACCGGGTGGTAATGTCATTATGAGAAAGAATAGTCTGCTGTTTAGTTGTGACCCAGATTCTAGATTTTCTTCATTTATTGCCCCCCTTCAATGTCGTTTAAAAAAACAGCTAAACATTACTTTAATGGCGGCGTCTATGGTTAGTTTTCCCGGACTTGAGATATAGCATTGAGCAACACTTGCCCGTACGCTTCCTGGATCAATAACTTCTAAATCAATTATCTTTCAGTGCTCTTGATAAATTTTCTTGCAGTGCTTCAAAAATATTTCGTTCTTGTCCTTCATATATCTTAGCCATGTTGGTGTTCTTTTCTAAATCAAAATATTTTATTAAATTATAAATAAATTACTTAATTCAGAACCAATAATCAACGGTCCATTTTGTGCTTGGATACTCATAAACTAAAGTATTAAAACCTTTTGGTGTTGTTAATGTGTGCTGGTTTAGAACAGGGTTTAATGTCTCGTTTACTTTTTTTAAGCATTCCTTTTTTATCTGCTCGGGGTCTGGATGTGAGAATAAATCTTGCCACCGCCCCCTTTTTCTTTGAAGATCTAACTGTTGTCTTTTGTGTCATCAAAATCTGCCTGTTTACGTTTAAATTCTTCATCCGTGATGTTTGAGTCATATTGCAGCTTTATTTATTGTCAGTTTGAACGACGCTAAGTGTGCGTTATTTTAGTTGAACCATAGCTGTGGCTTGGATTGTGTTTAGTTTTATTTTTATGCTTGCGGATACTACAGCTAATAGGAACAACAGGCCAAGAGCTAAAGAATAACCTCCTAGAGGAACCTGCGGGTGCGCCTATTGCCCGTTGCTAAGTGCAAACACTCGTTCTGCGGATTGGGACCTCTTATAGTCGTTGCTCAGTATTGACTTTTGTAACAGATTAAAGGCAGCAGATTCCTTCTGTTTGGTTTTTGCCGGTATTTGATAAGGTCTTGTGCTATGTTACTTGCTGCATTTGCGTAATGGTTTGGTATTCTAAAAGGTTTTTTCATTCTGCAGCAGAATTGCCTGCTATCTCTCTTTTGGCGGAGCTGTAGGCACTTTTGGATTAACCTGACAGACATGCTTTTTTAATATGAAAAAAGATTTAGTTATAGTACATCTTTTATCTGTTATCTCTATTTTCAGCTGCGCATATTTAATAAAAAACAATAGTACATTAAGCGGTTTATCGGCTTCTTCTTCTTTTTCTAATTTTGATGTTATTAGTCTCTACATGCTCTCCCGCTTCCATGCAACTGTTTATCCTCTAGTTGACCTTAGGTCAACCCATTAAACGTTTTTGGTTGTTAAATAATCATCTAGCCTAATCATGGTAGGGTTGTTGTAATTCTTTAGGACACATAGGTCAACTGTTGATTTTCTCTCCCGCCTCCAACAGTTTTATTTTTTCATCTAATATGCTGTTAAGGTTTAAGCCCGCTAGCGTAGATTTGGTTCGGACTACCTCAATTGAAATTGTTCTTTTCGTTATTTTGGATTATAAAACTTTTACTTTCATCTTTGATCGGGTTCTTAATATTCGCCTCCACAGCAATATTAATACCTTTAAGCGATCTTGCTGCTACTCTTAAAACTTAAATTTCCATTTTGTTGTTCTGCCCTGCTTCTTTGGGATCTGTTGTATGATGAATCACTTCTTTCGTAATATATTACTAATTCTGATCATATTGGTTGGCCCATATCAGCCTTGCTATATTTTGACGTTGTTAACTTCGTCAATATCTAACCAAGATGTCAGAAATGCTGTCTTTGACTCCGGTGTCGGTTGATTTAATAAAGCGTTTGTCTTCATATAATGTTAGTTTCATATGTAAATCTGTATTTTATTGTCCCTTGAAAGTTTGCGCATGCGCTTTTAACAACTCAAATCTTAGGATGGTAAATGCGTTTTCCAGTACGCAAACTTTAAGGCTTACATGCTTTTTGTTGTCTTTAGCTTCTGCGGCGTCTATCTGTGTTTAGTCCTCTTCTTTGTCAATTCACTTGAAAACGCAAGATCACCCTTTCATTCCCGGTTTGCCATAGATCAGTTTAGGTTAAAAATTTGTCTGCATTGTGTAAAGAAAATAATTTCTTGCCCTAATGTTTTATAGAATTGTATTATCGATTGCCCGTCCCAGATTCTGGACTACGGTCCGTTTGGCGGGGGTATGTTGTTGAATCGAGCTCTATTTTGTAAGTAAGTCGCGCAGAGGCCTGGCACAATCAATTCATCCGCTCCTATGTCTGGAAATTTGACAGTAAGAATTGATCTGCATCATTAGTTGGGAGGTATTATTTGGAACAATATTATTCGTTTATTTCCCTTCCACGCCAAGGGGTTCTTTCAGCTTTCTATACGGCGTCAAGAATCGAGCCATGTGCTGGGTTGTGCATTTTTTATGATGCAAAAATATAAAGTTAAGTTATTTTAAAACATGCATGAATTGAAGGCGAAGAGATTATGATGTTTTTGTTAGTGGAGACGACATTGAGTGATATGATCCCTTTAACTCTGCATCGCTCGAACGCCCTTCAATGCAGCCGTAATTAACAGAATAGTTTCGGTTCGGAGCATTTTACAAATGTGTAGGTCAAGAACCTCCCGAATTTATTGACCCAAATGTTTTTGAATTAGAAAGATGGTCTTTTGTTGTAAAAACGATCAAGGGCAAATTGTTCGGCTTACAAACTAATTCCCGACCCATCAAAGTTTGAGCTGTGGGTTCAATTAGAAAATAGTCTCAGTGGAAGTTTATAAATCGCCTTGGCATTGCTTGACAGAAATATTAAGGGCGGAGGCAGTTGCTAAACGTCAAAACAACTACAAGAACTCCGTTCAGATTATACACCAAATGCAATACATGGAACTTAAAGAATTAATCTTTCTGCAGGCGAAATAATAAATACTATTAGAAGCTTGAAAAACCAGTTTTTCAGAAGTTAACTAGCGTAAAAAACAATTTAATGATTTCCCATTGCCCTTTGCGTGAAAAAACTAATCGGCACCTTGATCTTGCTTTAAGATCCATTAGGAGGGCGAATTAACTCAACAATTTAGCAAACAGGTGGATACTGATGAGCTTATATAAAGTGTAAAGAAAAAACTCGTTTGAGGCTGTTGAAGCCAATTAGGGCATGATTTTTAAGAAAGATTACCCAAAGACGAAAAGATCTTGAACAAGAAAGATCATGCAAAGACTAGAAGTGCCTGTTACTAACCGAAAACATTTACGAACTCAAGTGAGGCAGAATTAGTGAAACTATCCATATAGAATTTTTTTTGATAGACACGACACTTGAAGAACGTATACGTACATGTTTAGTGAGCAAGGAGTCACTTTAGACAAGGCGTTATACCGGCTTTGGTTTTTTGCAATCAGTACACTGGTGATGGCTATTAATGCGGCCGGCGGGGAGGTCAAAGTTTAGTGCCTCCGTCGCCTTCCAACCTGATATATCATGGGTATGAAAAAAATCAGCTTGATCATCTTGCGAAGTTTTTAAAAAAATTAGCTGGTTAAATAGCCGTAGTACGCTTTTCCAGGAATTTTGGGGTGTAGTCAGCTGAGTTTTGGTCTACTGCAAGCAAAAGTAGTTGCTTTATGGCCCCGTGCACTTATGGACATAGTTCTTGTAATTGTTGGGTGTCTATGTAGTAAGATATAAGACAAGTATTACTATGCCAGTTCTATTCCAATGATCAAGCGCTGTTCTTTTCTATTCATGGTCATCGCGAACAGAGTCGGAGCTTTTGATGAGCCTTCCAATACTTGGGGGGTTTGGACTTCGGGTTTTAGATGTCTTAATCTTGGTGTTTGTTTAATGCTTGTAATATTTTCTGGCTTCAGTTATTTATGTCGTTTTTTCTCCAACCTTTGTTTCATTGCTGCTTTAAGAAATTTTCTTTATTATAGTTTATTATAATTCCTACCTGGTGTCTAAGGTCAGAAGGCAGCATGTCATTTTCCAGTGCATACAGCAAAGTCTACTTTCGTTCTTGCGTATTGTAAAACATTTTGGTATCATTTAATACTTGAAAGGCAAATCAACTGTAGAATTATTGGCGTCTCAAATTTTGCTACAGTATTGTTTTTGCGCCGTCTCTAAGGCATCTAGAAGGATCAGTTCATGCTCGATCTTGCCTGTTGCTTGCGCCCATTCTCTTGCAAACACCAATACGTAAGTACGTATTGAGTCGTTTTTCGTTTTCTATTCCCGCCCATGTTAGCCCTTTAGAAGTGTCTAGATTAAATGTTGTCATGCTGTTTATATGCTCTTTGCTGTTAGGGACCCAGCTGCTGAAACTATTTTTGCACTTGAATAAAGGATTGTTTTGAAAGGAGGTTGCCAGTCTTGGGATAGCTTTCTGATGCGTGCCCCGAAAATAAGGTCGGCCTAGGCCATGATTATGATTTATCTTTTGTCTAAAGACTTGTTTGAGTTAATATTGGTTTTCGTAACAGATCCTTTCAAATGCCTTCTTGGTTTTATGTTGCTGAAGTGGTTTATATCGGTTTGTCATTTGGTAATTGGCGCTTGCAGTTCAGTCAAAATACGTTGAAGGTGTTATTATAATTTGAATTATGATACACTGACCACTCCCAAAGGATCATGGGGATTTTTATGATCGGCTTAGCCACTCCTCACCCAGTTGATGCGCAAAACACAGCAAAAGTTTTACTGGTTTGATTAATACGGCTTCGGTTGTCTAACCTCGATTTCTTGATGTGGTCGTTTTCATTAGGGAGGGTTAAGATAGCCTCTTCAATGGAGTTACCTCACCTTTTTATGATAACGAGGCAGTCTGGGTCACAGCAATGTCTAGGAGTATATCAGTTTTGCTTTTTTTTTAGATTGTTGGGCGGCCATAACAGATTTTTTTGCACCAGTATATTTGAGAATGCACTCTTTTTTAATTGTTTTAAAAATTGTTTGTAAATAAATTAACAACCCATGACAGCCCTTCCGTTTTTAGAACATGCATATTAAATAACGTTATGCGGGGCCTCAAAACTGGTTGCGCTGCATGTATTTATTTTTACATTGTCGTAGGGTTTTATATAAGTGTAGACTAGCAGGGTGAATTTTTGCAGTTCTATAAAGTTAATAAGTGGGATTGTTGTAGTCGGTTAATCCATCCTGATGGTTTTTTCGGGTTTGGTCGCTAAAAGAAAGCATGAGTAATTTTGTCATTACTCTCCAAACTTTAACTATGCTATCTAAAAACAATGTTAACATTCCAAACTGAAGAAGAAGGAGCACATTACCTTTTGATGTAGAGGCTAGCTAAAATGTAGGCTTTGCAGATGACAATCATTGATTTAGAGTTGTGCAAACATAATACTACTTTTGATGGAGGGGTAATAATCCGCTCGATCTTGCATTACTTTCTTGTCTATATGTTCATTTTTGGTTGAGCTGTGGCTACTGTTGGAATACTTTTTGATGGTATGGCCCTCAACTGTTTTAGAGCTCTTCAGTCAGGGATAAGCTGATATTGCGTTTATGAAATTCTACTATTCTCTTATTTACTGTTTAAAAAGTTTAGTTTGTGGGAGGGTTGGATCTTTTATATAATAAAAATTGCAGACAATGCAAGGCGAAAGTTGTGATATGCGATTACTAACTTTGTTTGGAAATAAAACTTATAATAACTGTACTAATTTGTCGCGGTGGGTCCTGAAGATTACAGAGTAGTTACATTAGCGCTTGTTAGGTGTTAACTTTAAGAATTAAAAGACTGGCAGATGTTGCGGACTTTGAACTTGTACGGGGTGTTAGGCGCGTTGTATGGTTTTGAGTACACTAAAGATGCGTGTTATAAACGCTTAGGATGGTTGGACCGACACCAAAAAGTTTCCTATCTTGGATAAGCTGCGCCTATCTAGAAGCTAAATAATGGTTGGTCTGTAGGATTATATAATAGTTCGAAAACCTGACCTAAAATGGCAACTTAGAACCATTTTTTTGTTTGGGACATTAATTTTGATTTATAAGCCCAATTTCTTTTTTTGGACCGAGTCAATAAAGTTCAGAATAAAGGCATTCAACTTGGCCCTTTACATGTATGGTCTTATGCAGACTTACATTAACAGGAAAGAGTTTGAAATACGCCGTATGGGAAAAAAAGCAAGGTAACATCCTCCACAGAAAAGAAATCTGTTGTTTAAATTGCTTCTACATATTTACAGTTCTTTTCAACAGAAATGAGGAGACACGTTCTCATTGATATTTGAAATTTCTGTCATTAAAGTTGAGGAGACGGGATGGGGTTGTGGGGTTAGTGATGGACCCTTATAATAGGTATTAATATTAGTGGCAAAACTTTAGTCGTTAAGCCCTCTTAATCGTTTACCATCGTCCGTTCTTCTCATTGGAGAGGCTTATTTAGATCATACAACAACATGCAACAAAATCATTGTTGACTTTAATAGATACATTCCTTTTCTGAACTGTTTTGGTTTAATCTTACAACATTTAGGCCTCGTTGGGTTTTTATTTTCTGAACAAGTTTGACGGAGAGTATGATAAAATTTAATAAATTGATTAGATTTATTTCTTATATAAAAACCATGGAGCAGTTTTATACTTTATGACAAAATCTCCTCATTGCTCGTTGTTTTGTGGGCAGACTGGTTGTGATAAATCTATTGTTATCATCGTCCTGTTTCAAACTGTTTTTCGTTTTTTTTATAATTTGTATTCTTATTGTGGTTTTCTGTCAACATTAAATGGAACTTAAGCCTATCATGATAGAGGTTTTTTTGGACAGTTGATGACATATATTTAGTTAATCCTAGCAATTTAACTGACGTGTGTGTCTTAGTTCTGTTTTATTGACTGTTTGTTGGAACGCCAGACACTATTTATTATTGATGCACTGCCTCTGCAGAAAGTGAGCTTAGTTTAAAAAGTGAAACAACTTTGTCAAACTAGTTTCAGTGGATGGCATGCTAGGTAAGTGTGTGGATTTTATGCCAAAAATATAACTAGTTTTTAAAAGACTTTAGAGTCAGTTTATATGGACTGTAGTGTTATTTCACATGAAAGACAGAGACTCTTTTGATGATTGTTTGCGTGATAATGATGTTATTTTGAATTTGACTAGGTATAATCACCAGGTTTAAACAATATCCTAAATATCTGAAAAGTTTAGTAATTTGTATTGTAAACATATAACCCTACACAGTATGTTTGTTTGTAGATAATCGTTATTTTTTGGTTACTTGTGAAGAGAACAAGAATAGGCGGACTTTTAGGCCACTTTCGCACCAAATAAACGTGGTGTGGAGCAAGTGAGTCAGAATCGGTGTTTATACCGTTCTCTCCACGCGGTCCCCGCAGCTTCTCCTGGACCTCTAATGAGTCTAATGATTCAAATGAAAATGTTTCAAAAGGACTAAAGTATGATGTTTTGTCTTTTAATTTTATTGTGATATTTATAAAGGTAATTTTTTGGTTCCAGTTTGTCATATGTGTTTGGCCGTCATAGTGCTTTGTTTCATGGATTAATCCTTTGACCACTGTCTCCATCAAAGTATTTCGGTGGAAATAGGCATTTTTGTAAGACAGATACCCCATGAAACGACTTCATTTTAGATTCATGCGACATTTTGGATTATGGCGTCTCTGTTTCTGTTGTTTTGTGTCTGTCTTGTGATGTGCTGGATTATATATCTATGGAAAAAAAGATGCGGGCTTCAGTATTGATTTTTTTTGCATTAGGCAACGGTTATTTCCTGTGACGTTATCTTTTAGGAGGCAGGGGTGGTTCTACAGGGAAATATCACTGTATAGTTAAGTTCAAGAACGATGTCTTGTGTTTTGCCCCGGTTTTTTAATCATCTCACACACACAACACAACACCACACCACACACACACTCTCACGCACGCCCGCACGCACGCACGCACGCACGCACGTACACACTTACACTCACTCTCACACACACTCACACACACCACCCATACACACACACACACACCATGAGTTGCTGATTTAGAGACGATTAGATAAGCCAGACAGAGATTGAGCCCTCTCTCTTCTCTCTACTCGCTCTCTCTCTCTCTCTCTCTCTCTCAAATTACTTATATATATATGTTATATATTTATATTGAGTGAGTGAATACAGATATATATATATATATTATATATATATATATATATATATTATATATATATATATATATATAATTTATATATATAGATGAATATTTCCAAAGAGCCTAAAAATGATTTTAAAAGTGCTCTGACCATTGGGGAGTTGCAACTTTTGTCAATGATGTTAAAAAGGAAGGTTTTTAAAACTCAAGGTTTTTAAAATCGACAAAGTTGTGATCTTGCGGCGTTGCGCTGTCTTCTGGATGCGTCTCTGTTGGCCCATACCGCCGATGTTTTTTATAGCGTGTGGGCTCACGTTTTGCGGGTTGTTGGCACGTGCGGTTGGCGGCACGTGTTTTTTGTGGGCTTTTCTGGTTTTTGTTTTGGATGTGTTCTTAACACGCCAATTTCCATTTTTTTGCCTGCAGTTGTTTACTATTTCTGTTTTGGGTGTTTATAAGTTGATAAGTGTGGTTTGGCTTGTTTTACCTTTTTGTCTGTTTAACATAGGTTGCACCTTTTTGAAACATTGCTGTATGGTGTGCTCTTTTTTTTATGATTTTCCAGGTTTTTGTAGCTTGTTTTTGCGTCTTTAAGTTTACTGGATTTTTTTGTCAGTTCTGTTTGGTTTTTATATTTTTTATTTATTGATTGACTTTTGTGGTTTGCATATCTGGTTTTGAAGTGGTTTCAGTGTATCCCTATGTTCTAGTTTCTTTTTCTTTTTTTTGATGGTTACAGGGGCCTGGGTATACATTGTTGTTGTGGAGACATTTATTGTTTAGGGGCACTGCTCCTTTCTCGTGCAATTGCAAGATTTCCTCTTCTTCACCCTTCTTTGCTGTGATGTTTTTCATTTTGTTGGCATGCGTAAATAGGTTTTTGAGGTTGGGCTTAATGATTACGATAGTTTGAAAGTGTTTTGTTTACTATTTTGGGCCGTTTGTGCTTTTTGGATAAGGAAGTTGCTTGGATTTTGAGAATTTCTTTTCCTATGTTTGTTTTGAAGTTTCCCGTTCGTATGGGGGGGTTATACCATTATGATTTTTCTTTCCTATTTTTTCTGCTTTTATTTGTGTTGTTGTCGGGTTGTATTGTAGTTTGTAATTGTATCCACTTGTTTGTTGTGCTCTGGTATTCCAATGCTGCCATTGTTGAACACATTCTCATTGCATGAAGGTTTGATAGTTTCTTGTTTATGCCATGATTCCCCCCCCCCCCCCCCTTGGGTATGGTTTAATACAGATGGTGGATGGTTACTTTTGGGTTACTTAAAAGGAGGTGTATCTGTTGGGTTTCTTGTATGGTTTATTTTATGGTTGTTGTGATCCAGTGTTATGTCTAAGTTGTTCATACCTTTTTGTTTGCTTCAATGGTGATCTTAAGTTGTGGTTTTGGAAGATTTTGCATAGTTCTTTCTTCTTGTTTTCGTTGTTTATTGGTTGTTTTGTATAGTGCAGCAAGGCAATGTCTCTGTACAGTCCGACTGTTTTCCGAAGTTTTTTCTTGATGTTGGACAGCATGTATTGTCCGACAGTTCCATGTTTTGCACCATCTTATGAAACCCATGGTTACGTTCGAATGTGGAGTTTTCTGTTGGTTTTCCGATCAAGGTTAATTTCTGCCTGTGTAGTAATGTTTTCTTGGTGTGGAGTATGATTTCCATTTCTGACCTGTTATGTCTGTGTGGTTACTGGCTAACTTCTGGCTTTGGAGAGTAGTTCCTTATCTATGGGGGGGATGGGTAAAAAGTCTACTATGTCATATGTGATAAATACTGTTTTACTTGGTTTATTGTGTTTTTTGGAACCATTTGGATAACTTCGTAGGTGTTTTCCAGAGGTTGTTAATCAGAGTTTGATTTTTTGGTCCTTTGGTTTTTTTTCCAGACTTTTCTTGCTTATTTTGCCTATTTAGATTTCGATGGGTTTATTAGTATGCATGTTGGATTGTTTTGAAAGTTGGGTTTGTGGTCTTTGAGTGTTATGAAAGCTTTCTTTTGTTGCGGTCGCTTTTTCCTGTCACTTGCGTTCTATGCGCTCCTGCAAGTTATTTATCTTAGTGCGGATTACTGTCATGTTATTTTTTTGTCAGCTATTTTGTAGTTTTTTTCGGATGTTTTTGTCAAGGAGTTGAGAATAATTCTTTGGTCCCCCCCCCCCCCCCCCCCCCCCCCCCCCCCCCCCCCCCCCCCCCCCCCACCCCCCCCCCCCCCCCCCCTTTGTTCCAATTTGTAAGTTTATTGCTAGTTTTGTCAGCCTTCACAAATTATTTTTTTGTCTTTTTGTAATTTGTTTTATTTGGTGTTTTAATGTTGTTTGGTTTTCGTTGTTAGATTTTTTGATATTCAATATTGGTTATCATTCTTTTTTCTTTTGATCTTCAAGCGTTCAATATGTCTATGATGGTTGGTGATGCTTGATTTGGAATGTATGGTGTTTTGTCCTCTTTTTTGGCATTCGGGTTCAGGAAATGATGCTTGCCATTATATTGCGTACGAACTTTTCGGTTTGGTCTATTAACTTTTTAAGTAGAATGTGGGTTAGCAGTTCGGTATGTTTTTTGTTGACTGCCTAAAATTGATTCCTCCATTTTAAAAGCTTTCGGGCCACTGTGCTCAACGTGAGGAGCATCAAGTGAATATAACCAAAGAGCCTAAATTGTTTTTTAAAATGTGCTGACCCCTTGAGGGAGCATCATTTGTCAATGAAGTTAAAATAAAGGAAGGTTAATTCTCAAGGTTAATACTCAGACAAATTTGTTTCTAGCGGCGTTGCGCTGTCTTCAGGTTGGCTCGTTTGCCCACCGACGATGTGTTTTAGCGTGTGGTGCTCTCCAGTTTGCAGGTTGTTTGCAAGTGCGGGTTGGCTGCACGTGTTTTTTTGGGGGCTTTCAGGTTTTTGTTTTGGATGTGTTCACTACAACGATTTACATTTATGCCTGCAGTTGTTTTTACTATTTGTTTTGGTGTTTTAGTTGCTAAGTGTGGTTTGCTTAGTTTTAAACCATTATTCGATGTTTAAACATAGGTTGCACCTTTTTGAAATACATTGCTGTTATGGTGGATGCCGCTTTTTTGATTTTTCCAGGATTTATTGTAGTTGTTTCGTGCGTCTTTAAGTTTCTGATTTATTTGACTCAGTTTGTTTGGTTTTATTTTTGTCTATTGTATGACTGTTTGTGGTTTGCATATCTGGTTTTGAATGGTTTTCAGTGATCCCTATGTATGTTTCTTGTTTCATTTTCTGATGTTTCAGTGGCCTGGTATACAATGTTGTTGTGGAGTCATTTATTGTTTCTGTGGGCACTGCTCCTTTTCTCGTGCTATTGCAAGATTTCATTTCTTCACCTTCTTTGCTGTGGTGTTTTTCTTTTTGTATGGATGCGTCATTCAGGTTTTTGAGGTTGGGCATACATGAGTACGATGTTTGACAGTGTTTTTGTTTAAATTTTTTGCGTCAGTTTGTGCTCTTTTGGAAATGAGTTGCTAGGATTTGAGAATTCTTTCCCTATGGGGTTTGTTTTGGTTTCCCGTCGTATGGGGGTTATTCCAATGATTTTTCTTTCCTATTTTTCTTGCTTTTATTTGTGTTGTGGTCGGGTTGTATTGTAGTTTGTAATTGTATCCTCTTGTTTGTAGTGCCTCCTGGTATTCCTCTGCTGCTTGGTGGACACTCTCTCAATTTGCTTTGACAGGTTTGTTAGTCTCTTGTTTATGCCTTGGGGGTTATGGTCTTTAATACAGATGGTGGATGGGTTTCTTTTTGGTGTGTACATATAGTGGTTTATAGTTGGGTTCTTGTTTGCGTTTATATATTGTTGTTGAGATCTTGTTTATGTCTAGTTGTTCACTACCTTTTTGTTTGCTTCAATGGTGTTCTTTAAGTTGTGGTTTTGGTAGAGTTTGGCATTGTTCTTTCATTACTTGTTTTCGTTGGTTCTTGGTTGTTTGTTAGTGCAGCAAGGCCTTCGTCTCTGTACTGTCCGACTTGTTTTCCGAGTTTTTTCTTGTTGTTGGACTGCATGAATTGTCGACCAGTTCATCATGTTTTCTGCACCATCTTATGAACCATGCAGTTACGTCGAATGTTGTGTTCTGTTGGATTTTTCCGGACCCAGGTTTGATTTCTGTGTGTAGATGTTTTCTTGGTGTGGAGTTTGATTTCCATTTCTTCCAAAACCACAACTTAAAGATCACCATTGAAGCAAAAAAAAATGGTAGTGAATACTTAGACTTATACACTGGTTCTTCATCAACCATATTATTAAACATCAAGAAACCAAAAACGTTCACATCTTTATGTACACACCAAAAGTAAACATCTCCTTCTGTATTAAGACCATACCCCTGGCTTAAAACATGTGACTTTCAATCCTGTCATGCAATGAGAGTGTGTTCAACAATGCAGCAGTGGAAATACCAGGAGGGCACTACATAACAAAGTGGATACAATTACATACTACACAATACAACCGGTCAACAACACATTAAATGCAGAAAAAATTGGAAAAGAAAATCTTATGGTATTACCCCCCATACGACGGGAAAATCAATACAAACATAGGGAAAGAATTCCCTTCCCCCCCTAAAATCCTAGCAACTTCATTTCCAAATGAGCACAAAATGTACAAAATATTTACTAAAACACTGTCAAACTAGCGTTACTCATGTTGCCCACCTCATAATCCTGTTTGACGCATCAACAAAATGAAATATCATAACACAGCAAAGATGGGTGAAGAATAGGAAATATGCAATTGCACGTGATAGGAGGAAGTGCCCTTAAACATAAATGTCTCCACAACAACATTGTATACCAGGCCACTGCTAACAGCAGAAATTGTAAATGAAACATACATGGGGATCAATGAAAACCACTTCAAAACCAGATATGCAACCACAAACTGTCATTCCATAAAGAAAATAATAATATAAACCAAACAGAACTGTGCAAATTTATCTGGAAAACTATGACGCAAAATACAAGTAACAATATATCCCTGGATAATAATACAAAAGAGCATTTCACATACTGCAATGTTTCAATAAGGTGCAACTATGTTTAACTGAAAAATGGTTTAATACTGTGCATACCACACTTAGCAACTTTAATCACCAAAAACAGAAAATAGTAAACAACTGCAGGCAATAAAATGGAAATCGTGTTAGTGATACACATAAAAACAAATACCTGAAAGCCCCAAAAATAACACGTGCAGCAACGCAGTGCAAACAACCGCATTAGTTTGTGCCACTACGCTTTTTAACATCGGCGGGTGGCTACAGAGACCTTCCTGATGACAGCGCAACGCGCTAGAAAAAAATTTGTAGAAGGTTTAACCTGAAGTTTAACCTTCCTTTTTACATCGTTGACATATGTTGCTCCCCTGGGGTCGAGCACTTTTAATATCATTTTAGGCTCTTTGGTTATTTTCATCTTGATTGCTCATCACGGTGAAGCACTGTGGCCCGAAAGATTTTAAAATGGAGGAAATCAATTTTTGGAATCGTCAACAATATCTTTACCGTTCTTAACCCACAATTTCTACTTAAAATGATTATTGAACATTACGAAATAGTTCGTACGCAATATGAGATGGAAAGCATTCTTTTTTGAACCCGATTGCAAAAAAAAAGAGGACAAAAAACTTCCTACGATCTTCATTATCATGGCGAATCACCACCCGTCATAGACGATATGATACGCTTTGAAGATCAAATGAAAGAATGATAACCATTTATTGGAATTCAAATAAATCTAAACAAACGATTTCCAAATACTACATTTTTATAAACCATATAAATCAAGTACAAATTGACAAAAAATTATATGTGAGGCTACAAAACTTAGCAATTACTACAAAATGGAACCAAAGGATTTTCTCAACTCCTGACAAAAACATCCAGAAAAACTACAAAAAAGCTGACAAAAAAAATATACTTGACTGTATCTCGCACGTAAGATTAAAGAACTTGCAGAGCGCATTGTCTAAGTGCTGGTTAGAAGCGACAGCAACTAGATGTTTCATACACTCAAGACCACAAACCAACTTTCTAACAAATCCAAATTGATGTCTAATAATCCCATCGAAATCTGAATTAGGCAAAATCACATGCAAGAAAATTCTGGAATAATATAACAAAGGACATTAAATCAAACTCTGATTACAACCTATGGAAGAACACTACGAAGTTATCATTGTTCTTAAAACTCAATAAACAAAGTAATGACAGTATTTTTATCATTTGACATAGTAGTACTTTTACCCTTCATTGATGAGGAAACTACTCTCCAAAGCCTGAAGTTTGCCAGTAACCACACAGTAATAACAGGGGCTGAATGGAAATCATTTCCTCTCCATGAAAACATTTACTTACACAGCTATGAAATGATACCTGGATCAGGAAACAACAGAAACTCAACATTCGACGTAACATGGGTTTTCATATGTTGGTGCATGAACATGTGAAATGGTCCGACTTTCATGCTGTCCAACATCAAGAAAAAATCGGTATTCATTGTCGGACTGTACAGAGTCGATGGCTTGCTGCACTTAACAAACATCCCAAGAACCATCGAAAACATGAAGAAAGAATATTGCAAATCTTCCCAAAACCACAACTTAAAGATCACCATGGAAGCAATCAAAATGGTAGTTGAGTGGATATTAGACATAACACTGGATCTCAACTAACATATATTTAATCCATACAAGATAACCAACGATACACCTCTTTTTTGTACACACCAATAAGTAACCATTCCTCATCTGTATTAAAGACCATACCCCATTGCATATACAAGGAGGACTATCAAACCTGTCATGCAAGAGGGGCAGTGTTCAACAATGCAGCAGTGGGAATACAGGACGGCACTACAAACCATGTGGATACAATACAAACTACATAAAAACACGGACAACATACACATTAAAGCAAGAAAAATAGGAAAAAGAATAATCTTATGGTATAACCCCCATACGACGGGAAACTCGAATCAAACATAGGGAAAGAAAGAATTCTTCAAAATCCTAGGCAACTTCATTTCCAAAAGAGCACAAACTGTCCAAATATTTAATCAAAAACATGTCAAACTATCGTACTCATGTATGGCCCAACCTCAAAAACCTGATTGACTCATCCAAACAAAATGAAAATCAACACAGCAAAGAAGGTGAAGAAAGGAACATCTTGCAATTGCACGAGAAAGGAGCAGTGCCACTAACATTAAAATGTCTCCACAACAACATTGTATAACAGGGCCACTGTAACATCAGAAAATGAAAAAGAATTCATACATAGGGTCACTGAAAAACCACTTCAAAACCAGATATGCAAACCACATACAGTCATTCAATAAAGAAAAATAATAAAAAACCATACAGAAAACTGAGCAATATATCTGGAAACTTAAAGACGCAAAAAACAAGCTACATTATATACTGGAAAATCATAAAAAAGGGGCATCACCATACAGCAATGTTCAAAAAGGTGCACCCTATGTTTTAAACTGAAAATGGTTAATATATGCAAAACCACACTTAGCAATTTAAAAACAAAAAACAGAAATAGTAAACAACTGCAGGCATAAATGGAATTCGTTTTGTTATGTGACACATCCAAAACAAAAACCTGTAAGGCCCCAAAAAACACGGCAGCCAACCCGCAGTGCAAAAAACGCAACGAGAGCCCACACGCTATCTAAAAATCGGCGGTGGGGCAAACAGAGACCCCATTGATGACAGCGCAACGCCGCTAGAAACACATTGTCGAGTTTTAACCTTGAGTTTTAACCTTCCTTTTTATTCTTCATTGATTTATATATATATCTATTTAAATATATATATATATATATATATTTTATATATATTTATATATATTGAGAGAGAGAAAGAGAGTGATGGTGAGAGAGAGTGAGTGAGGAGAGATGAAGAGAGAGTGAGAGAGGAGAGGAGTTTTGGGCACGTCAGTGTTAGTAAGCTATTGGGTAAAATAGTATGTGACATTCATACGAACAGGCTGTTAGATCTTTGTTCCATTACATTTACAGCTAAATTTCAAAGACCGTTGTGATTTAAACATTAATTGATCTTAACATACTTGTCAGCAGCATCTGGTGTAAAGCCAGTGGTTTGTACCACTGTTCAGCTGGTATTGCTCAGGCATCTGTGGCCCTGGCATAAGCATAGTAGGCTGTCGTCTTGCTGTAATGTAATATAGAATGAGGTTTTTGAGTGCGAGGCAGTAACCTCTGCCGGTAAACGACCTGCTCCGAACTCGATCCGTTGATCCATCATGACATACTGGGGTTGTATCCGAACACAGCGTGTCAATGTCCCTTGGACTTCTACCGTTTTTGACGGTCCATTTTAATGATACCACATCTTGCAGGGCGGGTGGGGGGGCCCTATTTTTTGTGGGTTTTTTTTTTTGTCACCCCCCCAGCGGTGTTTTTTTTCCTTTGGCTACGAGTTGTTGATGTTTTTTTGATGGGTTGTTTTAAGTTGCACATTTTGGTACCATCCTCTAATGACATTGTTTTCGTATCGCCATTGCAGGTACCCCCGGACACCAGCACACTATGTTCGTTCCCGTCTCCGCCCGGCATGGCATCTACAGAGAGAGTTTAATGTCAGGTGGCCCGAGGAATCCCACGGAGGAGACACCGCACCGCTGCCAACAAACTCACTTCAGGGAGCGGTGGGCGTCAGCAGTGGCTGATCTTGATCGAATTATGCAGGAAAAAATAATCAAGATTTTTGCTATGCAAAAATAATAAAAAAAAAAATCAAATGGCCCAATATAGTTTTAATTAAAAAAAGAAAACCGTACCTTTTCTTTTTGTTTTTTGTTTTTTATACTATCTGTTTTTTTTTCAAATGTTTTTTTTTAAATTCTGGGGGGGTGGTGGAGGGTAGTGGAAAAAATTATTTTTTAAACGCATGAGGGGGAATTAATAATTTTTTTCCCATATAATAAAGGGGGGAGAAGGTATTTAAAGAAAAGGAAAAAAAAAAAAAAAATATAAAAACTAATTATATAAAATAAAAAAAATAATACTAGTTTTGATTTTTTTGGGGGGGGGTCTGGGGGGGTGGGGGGGGGGACCCCGGGTTATAGCGTTAGTAACGGGTATTTGGTTAAATACGGCCATCATTCTGTGGCACCCATAACGAAGATACCTACAAACTTTCAGGAAAAATCGGCCGAGTTTCTTTCTGAGTTTGTCCATAAAGAAAAAACCGTTATGGGCCGTTATAGCCGTTAGTAACGGCTATAACGGTAAAATAAAACATCGGGCATCATCCGTGACCCACAATGAACATAGCTACAAATTTTCAGAAAGATCGGACAAGTACTTTCTGACATATTCCATAAAACAGAAAAAACCGTTATGGGCCGTTATTAGCCGTTAGTAACAGCTATAACGGTAAAATAAAACATCGGGCATCATCCGTGACCCATAATAAATACATACTACAAATTTTCAGAAAGATCGGCCCAGTAATTTTGTCTGGAGCGAGTGGAGTACATTTTGACCACGGACGGACGGACAGACAGACAGACAGACAGACAGACACACAGACAGCATTTCTTCGTTCCCATTGTAAAGTACTCCCTGTTCTATAAGAACTGGGAGTACAAAAAAAAAAGATACACCTGAAGGTGCGGGTGGGACCCAGAGAAGTACTGTCCTCGACTGCCGACCAAACTAGCTGGGAGCAATCCTGCCCCACCCTTGGAAGCCTGCGCTGTGTTCACATAGGGTGCAGGCACACACAGGGCATTCCGTTAAGACGTCAAGGAACATATCTGCTCCCTGGCAGATGCCGTTGTGTAATGGCCACTGAATGGGACACGACAGAACCTCCACGAGAGCGTTTCCATGGGTGTAACCAGCCCATATGTCATGACTGCTGAGCCTACCGGCAAAAAAACAAACAAAAAAAAAACCGCCGCCGTCAAGCAGCTGCCGTGTGCATCCCGCAGCCTCACTCGCTGTTCCACTGACAGGTGAAGACAGTACAACTCCAGGACTCTACTTTCTGATCTCGCTTCTCGTTGAAATAATCGTTTCGTGTTGGAACAAGCGCTGAGTGAGCGTCTCTGTGCGGAAGGCTTTTCCATGTCCATCCAGTCACAGTCACCAAGAACTCGCCGACACCGACCATGTTGAGGCGAACTGACCAAGGGCGTAAGAGTGGGAAGGATATGGACACTGAGGTCACTGTGACAGCGAGGCATGGGGGGCCACAGAATGGGCCACTGTGACAGCGAGGCATGGAGGGCCACAGAATGGGCCACTGTGACAGCGAGGCATGGAGGGCCACAGAATGGGCCACTGTGACAGCGAGGCATGGAGGGCCACAGAATGGGTCACTGTGACAGCGAGGCATGGAGGGCCACAGAATGGGTCACTGTGACAGCGAGGCATGGAGGGCCACAGAATGGGCCACTGTGACAGCGAGGCATGGAAGGCCACAGAATGGGCCACTGTGACAGCGAGGCATGGAGGGCCACAGAATGGGCCACTGTGACAGCGAGGCATGGAGGCCACAGAATGGGCCACTGTGACAGCGAGGCATGGAGGGCCACAGAATGGGCCACTGTGACAGCGAGGCATGGGGGGCCACAGAATGGGCCACTGTGACAGCGAGGCATGGAGGGCCACAGAATGGGCCACTGTGACAGCGAGGCATGGAGGGCCACAGAATGGACCACTTTTTCCTGTGACTATTACTGAGGGTGAGGATGATCAGGCTGACGCCGTGGAACTCCAGTCGGGTCAGAGAGTCCACCGCTGTACTGGACAGCTCCTTTCATTGTACACCTCGCCGTCAACCAGGCGCAAACGTTGCGGACACAGGCTTCTGTTCAGTGAACGACATGGAAACTGGCCTGTGTGGTTCCAGGCTTCTGTGGAGCGGACGACACTGGAAACTGGACTGTGTGGTTCTCATATTTCAGCCCACAGCACACGTAGAAGCCGATCAATACAACAACAACGACAAAACAAACAACAATGACAACAAACAACAACGACGACGACAACAACAACAAAACAAACAACAACAAAACAAACAACAACGACGGCGACAACGACAACAACAACAAAACAAACAACAATAACAACAACAAAGCAAACAACAACAACGATGACGACTACGACGACAACAACAACAACAACAACCACTAATCAAACAAACAAATAAATGCCTCGCGTGGGATTCGAACCCATGTCTCCCCCACCCCCCAGCTTGCGAGGCTGACTGTTTTAGCTCGGCAGGTGGTGTGATCAGCTCAGCTGATAGACCGCATTATGAACACTTTCTCCGGCTGTGTTTCTATTCTGAAGAGTGCGGTCTCTTGTCGTTGCTCTGAACAGCTGAAGTGGATGGTTTGTCATGTTATTGGACGATCCGTCAGTCACAGTCACAAGAAAGGGAGACAACTGAAATTTGCCCGTGTGATGCGATTTGGATTATTGTTTCGGACCGTGCCGCCACTCCTATTGCTCAGAACATCTGACGATAAGTAAGTTAACGTTCTTGTTTGTCTTTATCAGGCTATGCCTGTTGGTGGCCAAAAATTTGGAATCCATTATGTCGTGGCAGTTTATTGTTATCACCTTTGTTAAGCAAGCTTCATTTTCTTTGTCATGGCAGAAGTGCATAGAGCGAGGTAGGATACATAGTGTACACTGTTAGTGAAGACCACGTTTGTCTTCTAAAGAATACGATTCGAGAGGAGAAGGCAGATGCTAAAGTCCGAGAGGTGCGCAGAACAAGCAGACCGACAAACAAACAAACAAAAAGTGAAATAACGTGTTCAGTAGGCCATCATAGTTCTAATCATACCTGGCAACGTGGTGACAGGCCTGATATGGCCTCTTTGCGGTCGGCTGGGTTATAAGCAACTTTACCTCACCTTACCTGATACCTGGCAAAGAGTTTACCCAGTGCAGCATCCTTGTGAAGACGGATTAACGTACTTCAACTTCTATACCTTGCTCCATATCCTTTAGCGCACACCATACTTTCACTTCTGGTGCTCTGCTCGAATTTTCTGTTACCTTGCTCCCTATCTTTGAGTGCACATCATTCACTTGAAGATTTTTTGATCGCAAGATAAATCCGCCATAAACATTCTCAGTGTGCACCCGCATTTACAGACAATCGGTCAGAAGAAGCAACGATTATCTCTGTTTTGTTGTTGTTGGGTTTTTTTTGTACGCCATTTACCGACAAAGTCGAGAGATTCTTGTTTAATTCATGTCTGCGATCATGCGCTTCGGGTCAGTGTTTGGAGTTACTCAGTGGAGTCAGGTAGTAACGGCACTGTCGGAAGTTTCGAACCACATTTCTGCAGGGTTAGGGAGCTGGCACCGCTAACCTCTGATGGAACTGAGTTCCAGAGGCGCAGGATTTAGCGGATGAAAGGTTCCTGTATGCTTTATCTGAGAACGGTGGGCCAGAAATTTCGAGCCTGTCACATAACAACCCCACTCTGATGTCTTGCTACAGAAGGCGGCAATACTCCAATACAGCGTTTGCTGCAAACACGTTTGAAAGCAAACTGATGAAATGAGTAAACCGTGAAATGTTATAAATGAATAGTCAGTGCGCTGGTGTAACAATAAAAGTTTACTGATGAAAAGCGTGCTTTAAAATGGGTGGTGGATTTTGATCATCGTAACTAAAGGAAGCCTCGAATTCATTTTATATTGCTTACTAGTTTTCTCCCGTCGTTTTCGAGAAGCACAAATCCGTGCGTTTGTCCATCGTTTTTTGTTGTTGTTTTTTTTGTCATGCAATCACTCGTTTCCCATTCTGGGTTTGACAATGGTAGATCTACAAGCAAAAGTACATTCTTTTTGACCAACCTTTCCGTGTCGTAAGTGGTCCCAGAGCAAGTCCGAGCGCAGTCTTCACAGATGCTACACCGTCCTTTGGTTGGTTTCCGCCTGTGTGCCGTTGAAGTCAACTGCGCTGTTGATGCCTGTCACTTGTATATATAGGTTCGACACACATACGCACACGCTACACGTGTGCTACCCTCCCCAACCCACACCAGCGTCTTCCCCTTCCCTCCCCTTCGCACACTCTACCCCTTTCTTGTCTCTTCATCCATCAATAACTGGCTGTGTGAACATTTCATTTCTTACCACCCATCTCCCCCCACTCTTTGTTTCCTCATCTTAATTATATCACTAACGTTTTCGTGTTTTTTTGTTGTTGTTTTTTTCTTGCATCCGTGTGAACTGGGAAACTAGGGTTTATTGCTTGCATGCTTTTTTTAATGTCTTTTTTCTTTATTTCAGTTTTTGTTTCTGATTTTGTTCGTTTGGGTTTGTTTCCTTATACGTTGACTGTGTATCTATTTCCTGATTTGCATGTACTTTAGCTATTTAATTACAGTCAGATTCACACTCACCTACAGTGAACTGGTTTGCGGAACAAGTATGCCAAAACATTGACATAATTTATTTCATTCATATGCTTGTTTACTTGGGATTTTGATTTGCTGGCTTTTATTTCATTTCATTTACCTATGTTTTCTTGCTTATTTAGTCATTTATTTGTTCATATATTTATATATATATATATATATAGTATATATATATATATATATATAATATATATGTGTGTGTGTGTGTGTGTGTGTGTGTGTGTGTGTGTGTGTATTCCGACTGAATTTGCCAATTCAACGGAAATACCTCGACAGATTTTATTTACAAGCCAGGCAGTGGGATGGGAGAGTTCAAAACGGGGTCTGGGGTCCGGAATAGCTCAGTTAGTAGAGCGCCGGACTCGTGATCCAAGGGTTGCGGGTTCGAATCTCCGCCGGGCCGTTTCGGCACAGGGGTATTTTTCCCATACAGTCCTTCGAATGAGACTATAAACCGAGGTTCCGTGTGTGAACGCACGCATAGCATCTTGCACACACGTAAAATCCCATCACCAACTTTCGGAAGAACTTTGCCGTTGGTATGAATGACACGTTACACATAGCATGCACCTTCCCCGAAGATGGAGTATGGCTGCCTTAATGGCGGGATAAAAAAACAGTCATGCACACAAAACTCCACTCCCTTTGTTGGACAGATGGGATTAATACTTGCCTGTCTATACAGGGAGTGTCCGCAGGAGTATCAGCCTGCGTAGGCAGAAGAAGAAGAAGAAACGGGGTCTTGGGATCCTTCACAAGCCGGGAAGGAGGAGGTGGGGGAGGTGGGCGAAAGGTCCGGGCACCAAGGACACCCCCCCCCCCCCCCCCACCCTCGTCTGGCTTGCTTTGGCCTAATTCCATCTTTCTAACAGATTTCGTCAAAATTGGACCGGTAGATATCGCGTCTCTTTGTTGACAGACAAACAAACAAACCAAAGTACGTGGGGTGCATCCTCTCGGCGGGGTTAACAACGCGGTAAAGTTTCACGCTGGCAAAGCAAGCCAGCTCATAGTCCACGGCGGGTCATGAAAGGCGGTGGCATTTACAGGTAAGAGAGATTGACTATTGATCAAAAGAAGTTCAGTTAATAGAATAAGAGATGGTATTCAGCTGACAAGAGAGAGAGAGAGAGAGGAGAGAGGAGAGAGAGAGAGAGAGAAGAGGAGAGAGAGAGAGAGAGAGAGAGAGAGAGAAGTATCTGAATGATTTGTTTTGGTTTCTTTCTGTCAATAGATTATTTTTTTTACCTGTGGCCACGTGGGTGGGGAGAAAGGAAAGGGGGGGGGGGGGGGGATCGTACACCCTCTGTGGTTTAAACTCCAAGACCAACAACAGACACATCCTCTCTTGGATTTCTATTTCCCACCCTCACTGAGTAAGTTTCAGTTTCATCAAGGAGGCGTCACTGAGTGCGGACTAGTCCATATACGCTACACTACATCCGCTAAGTTTTGAGACCACACTACGCATGATTTTAAGCTGATGGATAAATGGGTTAACAACTAAGATGAGACAATTGAAGAAGAGGGTCTCGTGGCTACGACTTAACGGTGTCTGACCTACGCATTAGCCCAATGCGCTGGTCAGACCTTGAATGCCTACCTATCATTGGTTGTCTGAGTAAGATTCAGACAGTTAAAGCTCTCGAGCATTGGATATCTAAAACTCATGCAAAAAGAAGCTGAGGTTTCGTTGAAATTGAAAATCAGCGACAGCTTAACCTAATGGAGAATGGGATGGGCAGGGCGGGGGACCTTTCTGCGCCTTTAATCCAAATTGTCCCCCAGTCCACGTGTCTCTGCAGTGATGGTGAACTGTCAGCATAGTTTTCAACCCTTCCAACCCTTCCGTAGTTCAAGGGTGAGCAGCCTGTCCCACCTGACTTGTTTAGGTTGAACTGCAATAAGCGAAAGCAATACTTTTAAACTCTTATGTGTTAAAAAAGAAATGTGAAGTAAACCAGAACTTGTCTAGGAAGCTAACAGCTTCGATCGGTACGGTTGTTGTAAATGAGTACGTATGAACATATGAACACGTCATGTTATATGATGGACTTTGGACATGCGATGCTTTGACAAAGGGAAACATTTTCTAAATGTTTGTGCATTGCTGTCCAAGATGTAAGCTTCTCTCTCTCTCTCTCTCTCTCTCTCTCTCTCTCTCTCTCTCTCTCTCTCTCTCTCTCTCTCTCTCACACACACACACACACACACACACACACACACACTCACACACACACACACACACACACACACACACACACACACACACACACAATTCGTCCTACTCAACAAAATGTCACGTTCCTACGAAGAAGGAAAGTGCTGCGGCAGTTACCTCTCGCGTTCCTAGCCGTTTCATGAGTTGATAAACCCGCTTGAATAGTCGGACTATTTTGTCCGACTGCTGTAGGGTCTATACTTCGCCGCGAGGCGGCATAGCTCGAGGCACCAGGAGAAGGGCTGAGACCTCCTGAAGGAAGTGAAGCTGGCGCAGCCTACCTCCTTCCTCAACGACCGGCGGTAGACTTGTCTCACCGGCAGACGTTATGTGTTGGGGGAGCGGGGAGGTTATATGGCGCCTGGTGATGGAACTTGGCATCCCTGCAACCAGAGAAAATGGAATCTTCCACTCTCTCTGTTGCTATTACCTTGCGGCTGAACCGAACAGAGTTTTGGGGGTGGCAACGTGAGTGTGTTCAGCACCTGCCGGTTCTGGGAGGCTGGGCAAAAGTTCTCTCGGGCACCGGGAGCTAGATCAGTGTGTAAAAACGAAGCAGCGTTCCATCAACAGCCATCCTGATCCTCCTGAGTCGGCCTTCAGCCTGAAGACGGGCCGCCAGGTGGCCCTGAAAACAGCCTGATGGGGCACAAAGACGCCAGATGTCGACGACGAGGACACAGAGAGATTGGAAGATATGGTCTTCCACCGACAGCATCGCACGAAAACACCGAATATTGACCGGAGACCTCGAGAAATCATGGAACCTCCGAAGGACGGGATCCCCGTCTCTAAAAGTTCTACCTTCCTGCCACAGGGCCAAATAGATGTCACAACGCTACATGGAATCAGCCAAGAATCAACTACATTATGTTCATAAAAACACAAAGTGCCATTAAGAGTCTACGGCTGGGAGGGCGTTAATGGTTGTTCTGGCACAGACTGACAATGACCTTCAGTGGCACCCGAACAGCGTCCGATTGTAAGATTGAATGATTAATTCTCTTTGATCCACCCCATGTATGAGCTACGTCACTGAAAGAGATCGACGCTCAAAAGTTCTCTGTTCAGCCTCTCCAAAATAAATTGTTTCCTGAGCGCTTCCAAGATCTAGTTTGGGGTTCGTCTGGATTGCACCCAAAGGTGTCACACTTTTTTCTTCAACGTTTGTTTTTCCCATTCCATCGTATCATAATCCATCACGTTGGGTGTAAAACGACTGCCAAAACAAACAAATAAAAACAGACGCACCCACCGCCCTCCCCGCTTCTCCTTCCAGTACCCGGTCATGACATAAGTGGCGAAACACAGAACTTGAAATCACGGTTTGGCTACTGGCCATCTGAATCCGTGTCCCAAAACGCCCACCCTGCACGTTTCGTCCTTTCCCTGCATGAAGAAAGGGATTCTTTTGCGTCGCTTGTTGTTGTTGGTTGTTGTTGGTGTTGTTGTTGTCGAGGGTGGAAGAGAAGGGGAGTTGGGTCCCATCTCACTGTGGTATAAAGTGGAATGAAACAGCAGACAGTATAAAGTGGAATGAAACAGCAGACAGTATAAAGTGGAGTGAAATAGCAGACAGTATAAAGTGGAATGAAACAGCAGACAGTTAAAGTGGAAGAAACAGCAGACAGTATAAAGTGGAATGAAACAGCAGACAGTATAAAGTGGAATGAAATAGCAGACAGTATAAAGTGGAATGAAACAGCAGACAGTATAAGTGGAATGAAATAGCAGACAGTATAAAGTGGAATGAAATGGCAGACAGTATAAAGTGGAATGAAACAGCAGACAGTATAAAGTGGAATGAAATAGCAGACAGTCTTGCGAGAGAATGAGCAAATAGAAACGCTGAAATTTTTTTACAAAAATCCCCTAGATTTGTGAATTAATCCAAAGTATATACATAAGCAGAAATTTTGGTCAAAACATGGCTACTTTACATTCTGCCCGAGGCACATTGTTGGATTAATTCATAATTAAGGCTGAATACTTGGAACTCTAAGTATTCTCAGGGTATTACTTGTGTCTGAAAAGGGAAAAATTTTTTTGCGTCATCTTTTTTTGGAATCCCCTCGGTTTAACCCTTTTTGGGGAAAAAGGTTTGGAGTTTTTTTTTTTTCTTTTTTCATGTCCTTAAAAAATTTGTCATGGAAATTTAAATACGGGGGTTTTTTTTAAAAGAACAATTTTGGGCCCTTTGGGGGGGTTTTTTCTTCGAAATTACTTCGTTTGGGTTTTTAAAGGTTTGGGTAAGGTTTTTTCTTTTTTTCCTTTTAAAACAATGCATATCCACGGGCGGGAAAAAATTTTTCCCAGAACTGCTGAACTGGGAAGGGCCCCTGGTTTTTACTTTCTTTTTTTTTCACGAAACCCTTTGGACTTTGGGTTAAAACCCACGAACCCCGTGAGCTGAAAAACCCCCCACTGATCCATTTCCCGGGTTCAAACGCTTTTTTTTCCTCCAAACGCCCCCTCGGAATTATTCTTTTTTTTCCCCAGGAAAAATTTGATTTCTTTTTGTTTTTTTTCCCCCCGTGGTGAAAAAAAGGTAAAATTTGTTGTGGTGTTAAAAGGGGTTCGGCCCCCGTGCGTTTCCGTGGTTGCTTGGTTTGGTGGTGGGGGGGGCGGCGTGTTGTTGTGTTGGTGGGGTGGTGTGTGTGTGTGTGTGTGCGGGCGGCGGCGTGCTTTCGTCGTGGTGGTGGGGGGGGTGCGTGCGTGTGGGTGTGTGTTGTGTGTGTTGGTGGTGGTGGGTGTGGGGGTGTGGCGCGCGGCTCGGCGGCGGGGGCCGGCGTGGGGGGCGGCCCGTCTTTTCGTTGTTGTTTGTGTTGTTTGGGTTTTTTTGTTTGTTTTTTGGCCGCCCGCGCCCTCCCCCGAAAACAGAAAAAAAAACAAAGAAAAATTTTTTGGGGGGGAGTCCTTAAATTTTTTCGTTTGCAATAAAATGACGTCCATTTTCACCTTTATTTCCCCCCCTGGGTTTTCATTTATAAAAAAAAAAACTTTTATTGAAAGGGGAAGGCCCCCCATGGAACACAAAAAACCCCCCCCATTTCCCCTTCCTGTAATCCCACCAACAAACGTCCGGGGGTGTTTGGGGGTTGTGTTTTTGGGTGTTAAAAAATTGTGGTTGGGTGGGTTTTTGTGGGGTTTTTTGGGAAAGCGGTTAAAAAAAAAAAAAAAAAAAAAATGGGAAAGGGGGTTGGGGTTGGTGTTGGTTGTTTTTGTTTTTTTTTGTTTTGCGTGCGGCGGTGGGGTTTGGTGTGTGTGTTTTTGGGTGTGTGTGTTGTGTGTGTGTGTGTTGGGGGGGGTTTTTTGGGTGTGTTGGGGTTGTTTTTGACGCTTTTGTGGTTGTGTTGGTGTATGGGGTTGTGTGGTTGTTGTGTGTGGGGGGTTTGGTTGTGTGTTTTTTTTTTATCCCCCCTTTTTTGGGTTTGTGTGTGGGTGTTTGGGGGTGGGTTTCGCCCGCGTGGCCAAAAAAAATCCGGGTTTTATCTTTCCTATTTTCCTTTTCCAGGGCAATATTCCTGGGGAAAAAGAAAATTTGTTCCCTGGCCCCAAACCCCCCGCGGGGAAAGGGTAAAGAAATCGAAAAAACCGACCCCCCAAAAACAAACAGAAGTTTTCGGGAGGAACCCCCCAAATTTTCCCCCTTTTTTTCTGGGGTAATTGTGCGGACCCCCAAGGGGGGGGGGGGGGGGAAAAAAAAAAACAGGGGGGAAGTTTCTTTTCATTTTCCCCTTTCCTCCAAAATTCCCCCATTTTTGCCTCGGGCCCATCCAAAATTTTGGTTAAAAAAGGGGAAAGGACGACCCGGCGAAGAAAAAATATTTAAAAAGGGGGGGGGTCTTGGGGGGAAAGGGGGGGGGGGGGGGGACAAAAAGGGGGGATTTTTGGCGAGTCATTTCAACCCCCTTGTTTTTCATTTTCACCTTTAAATTTGTTTCAAAAAAACGAGGGGGCCAAGAAGTAAAATTTAGAAATGGTTTGTTTTCCCGAATGAAGAAAACAAAGCCTTGACAAAACACAGTTTCCCATTTGGGGTCTTCTTTACGAAAAAATAAACACTTTTAAAATTTTGGAATTAAAACAAAAAAAAAAAAAAAAAAGCAAAAATGATACTGTTTTTCCGGGGGGGGGAAATATTCAAAAAAATTTTGGGGAGAGAAACAAATCGTTAAAAGTTCCCGTGCCCCAAACTTTTTGAAATTTTTTAACTTAACAAAGAAATAAAACGGAACTTTTTTCCATATACTTTTTTATCATTCCAAATTTTCCACACATGGAAGAAACAAAAGGGGACCTTCAAAATTTTCCTTAAACTTTGGAAAATTTTCAAAAAAAAAACAATTTGAAAATTTTAGGGGGGGGAAAAAAAGGGAAGGAAAAAAAAGAAAAAAAAAGGGAAAAAGGGGGGACGAACACATCCAATTCAACCCCAAAAAAGTGAATATGTTAATTGCGTGTCTTAAAAAATCAAATACAGAAACCAAAAACTTTGGAGACGATTACAAATCCTTTATTTTGCCCCATTTTGCTACGCGCTTTTTGGGGGATAACTGCACAAAACCCCAGTCAATTATGTTAGAAAAGCACCCCTAAAAGCAATTCGACTATCAGGGGGGGTTAAAGGAACAGTCACCAAAATTATACAAATCTGGCTTTTGATTACAAAAAAGAGGGAAAAGACACAAGCTATACAATTTCATAAAATGTTAATGGTCTGTCCAAATTTAGCTGTCTTTTTCCTTTTTTTTTTCTCGACCAAAATCTTTTCCATGGGAGGGGCCAAGAAAGAACAGTGCCCGTTTTAGAACTGAATTATATAAAAAACTTTTTTTACCTAGTACGTATTTTGTGGAAAACCTTCCAACAACGTTAAGTAAACAAACTCTATCAGCCTTTTAACTTTTTCTGCTACGAAACCCCACTTTTCCCCTCCTACTATTCTTTGGTTGGGGCAGGATCAAAAAAACCATTGCAGATTAGCTTAGGAATGGTAATTTTAAATCAGACTTACACAACAGACATTTCGGGCGATAAAAAAGTGGTGGGGGCCATCAACAGAAAATACAGAGCACACCTGTTGATTGTTCAAACAATCAGAAAAAGAAGAATACGTTTTTCCTCTCAATCCAACTGTATTTACTCACACCTTTTTTTTGGGTGCCCAAAACATTAAACCAGGAAGAAAACGAAAAAATTTTAAAAAACTGTGCACCAGTTCATCGCCCAAAAAAACGTTTTTAATTTTTTTAAAGTTATAGCGAATTATTTTTCTTCTGCACCCCTTTGTTCTTCTTCAGGTACTTTTTTCTTCCTGATCTCCTCATGCTTGTTCATCTTCTTGTTTTCTCCTCTTTTTTTTTTCTTCTTCTTTCGATGAGTTGCGCGGGTTGGCCCTCGGAGGCTTTTAATGGTGGTTTAGTACCCCCTCATTTACACTTTGCATTAAAACCCACTGCGACACGGGGCGGGGCTTTTTGGTGTTTTGGAAACGGACGCATCTCCCTCTCTCTCTCCTTCTTTTTATACGCAACAAGAGGCGACTGTAAACATCGCGCGGATGGCCCGGTTAAACGGTGTCGTTAGGCAATTACATGCTCCAATACTTCCATGGGATATTAAATTTCGCAGAATGTTTTTAAAAAGTGCCCTGTAGCTACGAAAACGCAGAAGATAGACCTGTGCGAGTGGGGCCAAACGGATGTTTGGAGGGCAGTGGGGGAAAGGAAGGAAAAGGAAGTGAAGGGATGAGAGAGGGTCAAATAGCAGGGGTGAAGGAGTACTGCTGTGTTTCGGGTTTTTTTGGACTTTAGCACAACCCACGTCATGCTCTGGACAGACCACAGTGGCTTTTGGCCCGAGACCAATTGTTAGAAGGTGTGATCGGTGGGGAAGGGGGGACGGAACTGCCACCGTTTCGATAAAAAGGGGTAAAACGAACTGAAACGAGGTCAGTAAAAGTCAAAAAAGATGGCGGCGATGACGGCAAGCAGAAGGGGGCCCTGACAGCGATCTTAATTGGTCAGTTGGGAAACAAAATTGCAGGGCCGGGTCGGAGCAATCCGAAGTGTTTGTAGGGGCATTCTGACCCTTTTTGAACTTTCGATCTACACAGGGGGCTGATTCTCAGAAAACGATATCGAACAACCCCCGCCCGGTGTTAATGAGAAAATTGAGGAAGAAGCACGCAAGGGAACACAGAATCGACACCAGACTACCCGAGGGAAACGCAGATGACAAAAAATTTCACTACAATCACATCTTGGGGGGACCTTTCCAAATCACGGGTAAACACAATTAAGAAGATAGATGCAAAACAGACACAAATGGCAGACACATCCCCAATCTAGTTCAAAGCAGCGGACACAAAAAAGACATACAGGCAAAAAAAGGGCAGTTCAACATTTAGACAAACCAGGAACCAGGGGCAGGCAGATAGCAAATGAGGACGAATGGACAAATTAGGTTTTCCCAAAGGGAAAACCTAAAGTTCAGGGGTTAAAAAGAAGGAGACGAAGGGAGGGGCCCCGAGAAATGTAAGATATTGTTAAAGGATACGGAAAGTACATAAAGGAGGACGCTGGGGGGGCGAGCGCAGAAACGGGCTACGGCGGGGAAAAGGCACCCCAGAAAACAAACGCCCTAGCCGGGTACCAAAAATTTTTCGAGGGGGGACGCCGCGGGAAAAGGGAACCCGGGGGGCCAGGAAACCCATGAAAAAGAAGGTCAGGGTGAGCCGGGGACGGAGAGGCGCCAGACAGCAAAATTACGTAGTGGGGGATGGGCAAGTCCCTACTTCGTCGGAGGAAGCTGTATTGAGGGAGCAGCCCAAACTACCAGCGGAGCGGACCTAGGGATCAGGGGAGCGGACGTAGGCCAGGGGCGGCCAAGGACCACGGAGGGGATACGGCCCAGGGGAGCGGCCCAGGGGACCGCGGACAGAGCTACAGATATGAGGGCGGAAGGGCAGGGATACGCCACAAAAGGCATCAAGAGACAATAACAACGTGTTTGAAAGAAGAGGTCGGCATCTGAAGGGGGCCCCACAGAGACTATAGGAAGGGATGGGAACTGAAAGGGGGGACTGAGAGAGAGAGAGAGACTGGGGAGAAGCAAAGGAAGGGGGAAAGGGGGTAAATGATTTTGAGAAGAGAAAAAGAGGGGAATGAAAAAAGGAAAGAGAAAAAAAGAAAGAAACTGAGCAGATTACAAAGATGAGACGCCAGAAAGGGTGACGGGGGATAAAAGGGGTGAGAGAGGAGTGGGGCAGGAAAAGGGGAGTGTATGGAGAGTAAAAGCGATGCCAGGGGGGGAGAAGGAGGGGAGAGGGGGAGGGAGATCGGGGGTTTTTGGGACCGGGGTCGGAACCCTGGGGAAACCCCAAAAAAACAGAGAGATGGAGCGGAGGGTAATAGAGAGGTGCCAGGGGCGGGGAAAAAAAGGGAAGGGGGAAAAATGGGAAAGGGGGGGGTGTCTAGGAAAGAAAATGAAGGCATATGCAACACACAAACAGAAACACTGCGCCACTCCCAGTTCAACAAAAACCAGTGCTCACACGGGTCACCATACACACACCCAAAAAAACCAAAACAAACCCAAGGAAAAACAGAACCCCTCGGGGACCACCGGGTCGGCATACCGATGCAGGCGCGCGGCGGGCGGGGCGCCAATTTGACACACCAAACCCGGCGCAAGAAAAGGGTCACATTGTAAAAAAAGGTAAAGCGAGTCACCTAGAAGGGGGAAAGGAGAGGAGAACGGGGGTGGGGGGGGAGACGGAGGGGGCCAAACCCAGGGGGGGGGTTGCGGCAGACAATCTACAAACATGCGGACCACCGCGATACAGCTTTGAGGGGACAGTGAGAGGGGGCAAGAGGGGGGAGGGGGAGAAGGGAGGACAATACAAAAAAAACAAAACTTTAGTTCCCACCAGTACCAAGGCACCCAGTAAAAAAACCCAGTAGCAAGAAAAAACCCAACTACGAAGGAAAAAAAAGTAAGAATGAAGGGTAGGCACGCCGTACACGGGGACACAGATTACACGAACTAAAGAAAACAATGAAAAAACCAAA
This sequence comes from Conus ventricosus, assembly GCA_018398815.1. NCBI lineage: Eukaryota > Metazoa > Mollusca > Gastropoda > Neogastropoda > Conidae > Conus > Conus ventricosus. The sequence continues at coordinate 21,846 of JAFLJL010014642.1, read as the reverse complement.
CACACAGAGGGGAACGAGGGGGGGAGAGAGGGGGAATGAAAAAAGAATGGAAGACGAGAGTGGGAAAAGAAACCTATCTTTTGCTTTTGGGAATGGGGGGGGATTTTGAAAAATTTAAAAGGGAAACCGACTTTTTAGAATTTACACTTTTTTGATCTGTGTTTTAAAAAAATTTTATTTCAAATTTTTCGATTTCAAAATTAAAATTCCGGGATTTTTTTGAAATTACATTGTCCAGCGTCAATTCCTAGAAGGGAAGACCCCGGGGGGAACAATCTGCTAAAAAAAAAAAGAGTTATCTGAATATGTCAATTGGTAATACTGAAAAGGAAAATGTACTCGTGTGAAGTTAATAAAAAGTTATTGCATTTGAAAAAGACATTTTTTTTGGGTACAAGTACATCCAGTAGATAGCCGATTATTCTACAAAGTTACCATGACACGGGGAACTAATTGAAAAATCATTTTTGCAAAAAAAGAAAAAGGGAAAAATTTCCATTACATCATTGGGGGAGATCTCATGCTCGATTGGGGAAGGAGCTTGAGCATCGATGATAAAAATGGGGGTAAAGGAAAAAAAGGGACGTGTATCACGAGGCAAAGCCCCCCACAAAATGGTTTTGGCAAAAAATTATAGAATTTTCATAACTTTTAATGTAACTCCACTAAAGGGTCTTTGCACGGGAAAGTTTGACGATGCATCACATTTTATTCCGAAAGGGGTAACAGTGTTATAGTTTTATTATTGTTCTTTGCTTTTTAAAAAAATGTAAACAATTTTAGATAGTAGAGAGAGTTGAAGCTCAGCTATCCCTTATGAGGAATTCAAAGCAAAAAGTCTAACGCACAAGGAACGAGGGCAAAAAAATTTTAGTAAGAAAAAAAAGTGGGGGTCCCCAAAAAAAACAACAGTTTGTCCCTTTTTAAAAAAAAGGAAGAGGCGAAAAAACAATGGCACAAATAAAAGAAGAAATAGAAAGAAGAGACCGAGTAAAGACAATTTAAAAAGCATAAAAGGGAGGGGGAAAACATGTACAGAACAATGGTATGGGGGAAAAATAAGACTAAAAAAACTTAGATAAAACATCGAAATCAAAAGAAAAAAGCACAAAAACCCAAAAAGATGACATGGGGCGAAAAAAAATAAAAAACCCCAAACCCTTTTATAAAGGAGGAGAGGCTTACAGGAACAAAAAAACAGTATACAAAAAACAATTAGGAAAAAAAAAAACGTATAAAAAAAAACATACGACACCTAGTACAAAATCGTAAGACAGCCCAAAGTTTTGGGACCAAAAAATGTTAGAAGAAAGAATAACACATTACCATTTTTAATATTAACAGTGGGAAAAACACATTTCGAAGCATCTTTAATCCACAAGACACGAAAAGCTAAACGATAGAGAAGAAGACCACAAGAAAAGTGTTAAAGTAATTCTGTACAAGAATTAACGAAGAATAACCCAAAACGAAAGGGGAAACAGTACAAAAAATTTTAAAAAGGCAAAAAACCAGCATTGATGAAATCCCCCGAAAATTTTCAAAAATATAGGGAAAAAAAAGTGCCCTTCTTAACGAAATTATTCAATAAATTTTTATCAAATAGCACTTTCCCCCAAAAATGGTCAAGGGGGTGACATACCACTACACAAGAAGGGAGATAGACAAATCCCGGAAATAAGGGAATATCCTTTTTTCACTAACAAGATTTACACAGCAATTTTAAAAAGAAAAACTAATATTTGGGGAAAGCAAAAAAAAATCAGCAAAGGCAGGCAGGGTTCAGGAAAGATTTCCAAAAGAACCAAAATTTTTACACAACACTATGAAAAGTAACGCCCATACGCAGAAGAAGAAGTAAAATTTTTGAGCCTTCATTGATTTTAAAAAAAGCGTTTGACACAGTAAAAGAGAAAACTTGGGAAATTTACAGAAACACAAAATTTTCTACGAAATGATAACATCTAAAAGCATTTTCAGTACCCGGGGGCTAACAGGTTTCGTTTTTGGGTTTCTTTTCGGGATGAAAATTTTGCAGAATCTTCCCTTTCCCCCCTTGGGGCGAACTCATTTTTTTATTTTGTAAATTCTTTAAAAACATGAAACCTCAAACCTACATAGTTTAGTACGTCACTAAAGTACAAAAAATTAATGTATTTGATTTTATTACAACCGAAATGGGCTGAAACCCCTATTTCTCTAAACTGTATTTTTTCACGGGAAACTTGGCGCCATTTTTAATTGTCTGCGAAGAATATTGAATAATTTTGATTTTTAAAAAAATAAAGAGGAAAAAACCCAAGAACTGAAGATGGCATTTAAAAGTAAATTCCAAAGCTTTCATTTCGTAATCGCATGCCTATGATCTTTTTGTCAAGCTTTCGCTATACGAAAAAACTGAACCCCTTCCTTTACGGTCGCCTTTTTGTTTCTGTCGGGGTTTTGATCCAAATTACTTCTACGAAAAACGGACTTCCCCATCGAAAATTTCAAACCCATTTCTGTTAGAAAAAACGAAAAAGATTAAATTTATTTTTAACAGACCGTTTCAACAGAGTATTTTTCAGTTTTAAAATTGTTCCAAAATAGGGGCCGACGGCCCGACGGAGTGAAAAATCGCTGTGTTTTCTAGTATTTTTAACAAAAGAATTCTCCCCTTTAAAACTATCTCGGGAAAAAGAGTTTAAGTATGAAAAGAGCGAAATGCCCCATTCTTCATTTTAAAATTATTTTACGCTCTTTAGTTTTTTTTATTGAAAAAGAGGAAAATGTGACGAAACGCGTTAAAAGTGGGCCCACTCAGACATAATCGCAATGTTTAATACAGGAACAAAAAAAGTCAAAGTGACTTACTGCATTTTTTCCCCCGTGTTTTTGAGTTTTTTATCATAGTAAATAGTTTAATAGTCTAAAAGACACGAGCCAACAATACTGAAGCCGCGATGAAAACACAAAATTTTTGTTGGTTCCGGCCCCGCGCGGGCCTTTCGGGGGACTTGTCGGGCTTTGCGGGCCCGGGACGGCGTTGTAAAAAGGGGGCGTTGTTAGAATGGGGAGTGTTCCCCTAGGTTCCATGAGTGAGCACGGCGTGAGGGCAGAGAGAGTCTCAGTGCGCTGATGTGTACGGAGGGGTTGCTCCCAGGGGTGCTTTTCCCGGTTTTACTTATCATGGAACAAAAAAAAGGAGAAAAACTCGCTTGTCCAGTTTTCTTGACTGGCGCGTCCCTTGGGTTCCCGCACTTTTCACATCGCCTGTCTCACCCGCACACCCCTTACCCCTCCCCCCAATTTTACAAAGGGGCGCGGCAGGGTTTTAAGATAAGGACCCAAAAAGACCAGCCCAAAAGACCGGGGCCCTGACCACCTCCCCTAATCTGCACCCCCTGCATCAGCTCCCCAAATTCACGGTAACGAGACAGCAGGGGAATGGACACTTCATCCGGAGCCCGGCTTGCCCTACACCTGCACCCCTGGGTGCGGACAGCCCCCTCTGGTATGCCGCCCCAGATGCCCAGCCGCCAGGGGGTGATCAGGCTGCCAGCAGCAGAGGGGGACTCCCCCGCCAAGATCTTTTCCCTCTTGGAGGGGAAAATGGGGAAGCACGGATGGGGTCCTGGCCCCCCTTCCAAAGGAGCAAAGGAGGAGAGACCCTCGGGAGAAGCCCCCCCGCAGGGGAAGGGGAACCCCTGGGGGTGGTGTTGCCGTCCTTCGGACGCCCCCCGGGGGACCAAAGTGGGAGGAAGTGGAAAATCCTCCCCATTTTGGGGAGGAAAAGGGGTTGCAGATCTGCCCCCAAAAGGGGGTTCCACACGGCTGGGCCGCGTCCCTAAATCGAGAGGGCCTGGAAATGCCCGCAAGAATTTCGACTCCACCTCCCCACCCCTGAAGAGGTAAAAAAGCCAAAAAGGGGCAGGCCCGCAAAGGGGAGGCGGGGGAATCCTCAAAAAAGGGGCCCCCGCCCTGCACTGTCGCCTCCTTCCAAAAATTTCCAGAGGCACCCCGGGGCAAACCCTTTTTTCCCTGCGGGAAGATGCGCCCACTGCACGGGGCCACCTTGGCCGGTCCTCCTCTGGCCAAAAAACCCAAAACACCCCCAAAAAACAACACCCCCCCCCAAAACAAAAAAAAAAAAACCAAAAACCCCCCATCCCCACCCAAAAAAAAACGACGGCCCAAACCCCCGGCCCCGGGCTACCAGAACTGGGGAACCCCCCCGGCCTGGGCCCCCTAGCCGGCCCTGGGGAGCAACCGGCTGTTGGACCCCCCCAGGGCAGCCAAATCCTTTTGCCTCGCCGTCGCCGAAGGCCCCACGCGCGGGGCCCCAACTTTTGGCCGACCTTCCCCTGCAGAAAGGGGCCTGCCGCCAGATGGGGGCCCCCAAACTAACCCCCACCCGCTCCAGGCAAGGGGTTTTGTTTCCCAAACCCAACCCGCTGTAGCCCCCCTGCCCTTCCCCTTCCGCCCCAAGTTGTTAAACCAAACCCCCAGCCCCCCCGGGCTCCGTCTCGGGAAACCCTTAAAAAGGTATGGCTAGTACCCGGGACCGGAAACACCCTAATGACCGGGGAAAAGGACGAAAAATCAAAATGTTTTAAAAAAATAACCCCTTTTGGGAAGGGGCAACGTCTTTGTTTTTTTAAAATTTTTTTCCCTGTTTAAGGAATTTTTTTCCCGGTTGGGAAAAATGAGCCACGCGAAACCTGGAAATGGAGGAGAACCAACTGTTTTCCCATATTTAAAGATTTTGTCAAACCAAAGGGCCCAGAATTTTTTTGTTACCCTTGGATTTTTTTTCCGCCTTATGTAAATTTTCCACCCCAAGGGTTTTTCAATTTTTTGTCTTTTTTTTTGAATTTTGAAGTTTAAAATTTTGCCCCCCCCGGAAAAGCTTTCAACTAACTGGCTTTTCAGGTTTCAAGGACAGTTTTAAATTTTTTTTCCCCGTTGATAAACCTTTTTGGAAGAGGGGTTGCGGGCCGTTTTAACATTTGTTTTTTTTTTTTTTCCAAGCTATTAGTTTTTTTTCAGTTTGATTATGATGCCCCCCTTTTCCCCCGGGAACAAAAAATTTTGCCTACTTTTTTAGATTTAAAGGGAAAACCCCCAAATTTGACTGGGGGCTTGTCAAATTTTTTTTAAAAACCTTTTTTCCCCCTTTTTTTTGTCTTTTTACTTTGGATTTTTTTTTCAAATACCAAATCCCCTTTTTGTCAGTTTTGGCACCCCCGGTTTTTGGTTTTAAAAATCCTCCCAGTTAAATTTGTTTATTTGAAATTTTTAAAAAATTTTAAAAATTTTTTTCCGCCCTTTGGGAATTGACTTCCTTTTTTTAATTTGGTTTCCCGGCTTGGGAACCATTTTCCCAAGATTTTGATGTACTTCGTTTTAAAAAACAACCATTTTTGAATTTTCCCAAACCGTTTTTTTAAAAAACCCGTTCATTTTTTTATTGTTTTTGGTTTTTTTTAAAACTGCCCCCTTTTGGTCATGTGATTGGTTTAACCCCTTTTTTAAAAAACACCCGAAACAATAAAAGAAAAAATAAGGGGCGAGTTTTTATTTTGGGTAGATTTTGGGGGTACCCGCCTCTAAAGACTTGACTAAAAATTTTTTTTTCTTTTTTTTTCCCCTTTTATCTTCTTTTTGATTTTTAAGGGGTTTTTGTAAAAAGGGGGATTAGGGGCCGGGGGGCAACGGTTTTTTTTTTTTTTGGGTAAAATTTTCAAATTTTTTTCCCTACCCTTGGGAAATTTTTTTTTTAAAATTCTTTTAAATCTTTTTAGAAACCACACGTTTTGTACTCAAAAGTCCAAAAATTTTGTATTGTTCCAAACCAGGCTGAAAACCAATTTTCCAAAATGGATTTTCCCGAGCAACTTGGGATTTTTTTTAAAATATAAAAAATTTGTTTTACCCAAAAAAAAAACCCCGGGTTGGTTTTATGAAAAAAAATTCCCCCTTTTTTATTTGATTGACCTTTTTTTTTTGGAAATTGGTTTTAAAAAATACATTCCTTTAGCAGTGTTCCTTTTTTTTCGGTTTTTAAAATCAAACCCCGAAATCGGATTGTGAATTTTCAAAAAATTTTTTTAGGGGAAACAAGAAAAGTTTTTTTTTTTAAAAAGTTAAAAGTTTTGTTTGGGTCAAAAAAGCCCGACCCGGGGGGGTGAAAATTTATTTTTTCTGTAATTTTTAACAAAAGAATCTCCCCCTTAGCCTTTGGAAAAAAAAGTTTTTGTAAAAAGAGGAAAAGAGCCCGAAAAAAATTTTCCCCTTTGTTTTTTTTTGAAAAAGAAAAATGTTTGTCCGGTTAAAAACTCCCCTAACTTCCCTTTTTGGAAAAAAGAAATTCTTTAATTTTTTTTTTAATTTTTGTTAAATTTTTAAATCTGAAACCCGACCAAAAAATGAAAAACGCATAAAAACAAAAATTTTGTTTTGCCCCCCCACCGTTTGGGGTGGACCAATTTTCCCTGGTTTGCCCGGTCCGGCGGCTTTTATTGTGTGAGAAAGGGGGGGTGTTCCCCTAGAGTTCCATGATGTGAGCGACTGGCGTGAGAGGCAGAGAGAGTGCTCAGTGCGCTGAGTGCTGTACGAGAGGGATTGCTCCCAGGGCTGCGTTCCTGGTTTGAGCTTATCATGGAAGGCAAATAAAAGGAGAAAAACTCTGCTTCGTCCACTGTGTCTTCTTGACTGGCTGCTGTCCCTTGTTCCTGCACTTATCACCATCTGCCTGTCTTCACCTGCACACCCCTTACCCCTCCACACCATCACATATAAAACAGTACAAGCATGTGTAAGACATGGAACTGAACTAACAGAATTCTTTAAATGCCACTCAGGAGTGAAACAAGGGTGTTTACTGTCCCCTCTAATCTTTTCATTACTAATTACAGAAGTTGCAGACAATGTCACAGCTAAAGGAAGACACGGATATCAATTCTTACCCGGAAAGGCAGAAATATTTTCACTTCTATTCGCTGATGACATAGCTTTAATAGCTAAAACACCAGCAGGTCTGCAAAACCAAATTAAGAACCTACAGGAAGCCTCAGACCGCATTGGACTAAAAGGTTAATCTCCAAAAAACAAAAATCATGGTCTTTAGAAAAGGAGGATACCTTGGCAGACTAGAAAAATGGAACTACAAAGGGGAAGAAATTGAGGTAGTAAACAGCTACAAATACTTAGGTTTCACTCTAACGACTAAACTCTCGGTAGATATTTCACTTTCAGAATATGCAGGAAGGGCGAAAGGGAAAATAGGTGAAATAATGAAAACAATGTATAGCTTAGGACATTTGGATATAAACATATTTTTTAAGCTATTTGATACACAGGTCAAGCCACTGCTACTGTATGCAGCAGAAGTATGGGGTTTGACTCGTTATTCAGCGGTGGAAAATATACACTATTCGCATGTAAAAGATACATGGGTGTGGGGAAGAAAACGCCAAACAACTTAGTATACGGTGAACTAGGAAGATATCCGATGAGTATAGATAGTTCAATAAAAGCAATCAGATATTGTTCAAATTAATGAAGATGACTCCAGACAGGATACCTAGACAGGCATATGAAAGAGAAAAAATAGAAATTGACAAACCACAGAACTGGGCACTGGAAATTAAACGTTGCTTGGATACATATGGCTTCTCTGAAGTTTGGCTGAACGAAGGCGTAGGAAACGAGCAAACATTTATCATAACACTAAAACAAAGAATCATAGATTGTTACAAACAGAACTGGCATAACAAAATAGCGAACAGTGAACGATTTACTACATATAATACGTTTAAAACTATACACCAAACTGAAGAATACTTTCGCGCAATCACAATCGCAAAGTTCAGAAAAAAAATAGCGTTTGACAAACTACGATAAGGATAAACGAACTGCATGGCAATAAAAAAAATACTGACAATGAAGCTATAACAACTGCCCCTTCTGCCCAACCATAGAAACAGCAATAAATGCACTACTAAAATGTGGTGTCCAAATTACAGGCAATTACGAAACCAAATACATTTTCAAACACAATTAGTACAAACGCAATCACATTGGAAAGTCTGCTACAAACCGATAACACCGAACCATAAGAATATTGGCGCAATGTACATCTTCTATTCTTAAAAAACCAGAGAAACCCTATGTAATAGTAATACTTATAGAAAACAAAACTCAATCAGAAAACAAATAGTACAATCAACGTTTTCAATCAAACGTTTATGATCATGTTGAACTGTATGTATGCGTACCACCTGTGGACGGGCCGAGCCTCACAATAAATGGCGCGGCGTGAAAGCGCGCGTCAAGATCAAGAGTCAAAAGAGTCTCTCTCTCCTCTCTCACTTCTCTCTCACGGGGGCCTGAGATGATCTCACACTGTGGCGACAAACACGCTTTTCCTGAGCTCTCTTGGAAATTAGTCGTTTTTGTAATTAGCGCTTTACTACAGTGCCTATTTGCATAACCACAACTACAGTCACCTAGCGGCAAGTGTACTGATTGACATGACATAAAATTTTACTAGCCAGTGACCAATGCCTGTGGACAACGTGCGATTTCGGGCAAGTTGGGTGGCCGGTTCCTTGGCACGTTTCTGAACTTCTGCGAAGCGTGTCAATTTCGTTGTTGAAATGCGAACTAGAGTGGTGCCTACGGAACAAACTGCAGGGTGTGTTATTTCGTGGTTTGTCGCTGCAAACCACTTATCAGTGCGAATGTGGAAATGAACCCTGGCCTTCAGACAACGAGTCCCGCACAGAGGAGGCAGCTGCAAACAGTTAACAGTGACTGAATCCATCAGTGAACAGGATTACCGTGACTTCCCCTTCCCACTCGCCGCAGCAGACTCAAGGTTCTCCTCTGACGTAGCATCACAGATACTGGACAACCCTCAGACATCAAGTGAGTGTTCGAATCTATTTGTCCAGTCGTATTGTCCAGTATGGAAAGTAAAATATGCGCCATCAATCTGACATCGGACTGGTTAGAACAAGTGTGAGGAGATTGGGAGACGATGTGACAGCCTTGAAAAGAATATACAAGAATAGCCTTCGTCCCTTAGATGAAAACCAAGAAGACGTTGGGGATTTGTTTAGGCATTTGTGCCGAAAATAAAAAGGATTCCGGAAACTCACCGTCCCAGTGTCGAAAAATGAAAAGTAAATGGACTGTTTTGAAAGAAAATCAAGACAGACTGAAGTTTCCTCACGTTCGAATAACCTTCGCTCTACGGTGTGCCCCTGAGACGGCCAAGTCTGAAAACTATGACAATGTGCCGAGACTGATCGCCGTAACGCCTCAAGCAGAGTGGATGGTCGATGAATGACAACCGATGACATCGCCCGAGCTCACATGGTAGGGGAGAACAGAGACGGCCGACCCAAACCAAATGTGTTCAAGTTTAGTCCGAGTTGGAAGAAAGAAGATGGCAGTGACACAGACCGTGGTTTTCCAGAGAAAGACTGAAAGCGAAAGTTGTGCACATGTCCAACTACTCTGACCAAAACAACAAGCCCAGTATTGTGGCAGAAGCCAGGAAGGAGGGGAAAGTGTCCTACTTTAAGAGAGGCAGACTGGTTTGTGGAACCAAAACGAACCGCACCCCGAACCTAGCGGAGTAGCAGCCGCAGGAACCGACCAACGCCCGACGCTGATGCCAAGAGGAACAGCACCGAGGCCTACGCCGATACCGCGAGGAAGCCTGCATCAGACCGCGCAACAGAGGGCAGAGGCAGCGGAAGTACGCGGAACAATGAGACGGGATTCCTATCACTCGTCCCTTCACGAGGATCAGCCAGTCTGACCCTGCACCGGGGCGAACGTGGTGTGCGTGGTGGCAAAGAGGGGCGTGGACGAGGTGTGACGTGGCGACGGCAGTCTACACGCTTCTTGTCACCCCCCCCTGTCAACAAGAGCCCTGCAACACGCACGACCCAGCGAACTACACGGACACTACACGTAGACAGGCCGGATCATCTTGAGAGGAAGTGGACATTTCTTGTTTACAATGTGGAAAACTTGACATCAACTTAAGGACTTTTCTTTCATGGAATACATTTCGACGTTAATGTTGCGTGCTTGACATAGACTTTTGAGGATAGTTTCTTGGATTTCAGTAATATTCTTCAAGACTTTGTTTAAGTTTACTGCTCCAGCAAGAAAATTGTCACATCAAGGAAGACATTCTGGTGGCGTTCTTCTGTATTGCGCAAAATCCTTTTCCAGATAATTTCAGTAGTTCAAGTTTAATTGTGAAAATGTTGTGGCCATACGGATTGACAGATGTGTATTAACTCGTATAGAGATGGTTTATTGTTCGCAAAATTTATGTTTGTCCCCCTGAAAAAGGTCCTTTGTACAATTCAATGGAAATCAAAGAAGGGATTTGTGAACTTGAAGAAAGTATCTTGCATGCTACAGAAAATGAAAACGTAAATGTTTTGATAATGGGTGACCTCAAATGCAAAGAACTGGATCTGAACAACCAACACCCGAAGTGATGACTAATTACTCACCTGATATTGATGATGACGATTGTTGTGACTGATGATTGTTTTTCACAGATTTTCAAGATGATGTTATAAATAGTTTCGGTAAATCAATAGTTGAATTATTACATGATCAAACTGTGTCATAGTTAACTGTTGTGGTGAATGTGGATCTGCTGGGGAATTTACTATGTTTCTCCTCACGGCTCAGTGTGATCGATATGTCATTATTCCTCAGGATATGTTTTCTACGCAACATGTACGCTGAATGTCGGAGAATCCGCATTGACTCCTGGCATTTACCATTTAAATTTCAGTGGACACAGTTGGACAGAAGTGGAAAAGCAGCTGAAGCTGACAAGTGTGGAAGATATTTGTGTGGTGCAGACGATTTGTTTAGATGTTTTTGAAGAGGAATTAAGTTCTCTGAATTTGATGAAAGCCTACAGAACGCCTACCCAAGCTCTAGATACGATGTTCAATATTCCATTGAACTCGTCGTTAAATCACTTTGGCAGCGCTGCATCTTGCAATGATGAGAACAATAGGAAATAAAGAAAAGACAAACGACTGTTTGAACAGGAATTGATCGAAAAAAGGAAGGCAGTAAGGGTCACTATGGAAAATTTAACACTTTCAAAAGAAATCACGTGGCAGAAAAAGAGAAGAGTACGAAAAAAAAGAAAAGAATACAATATTAGTTAAAAAAGGAAAAAAATGAATTTGACCACAAAGAATATATAACCATACTTAATCAGTCCGGAATAATGAACCAAAGTATTTTTGGCAAACTATTCGATCAGACAATAGAAGCAGCCCTAACAACTCATTACCCTAGACGGCATCCCCATTTTAACATGTCTTTTAATGATGTGGAATGTATCATCTAACTCCAAGGAAAATATCGAGTTTAGCCATGTGAGAAACAACAGATGAACTCAGATGTTTTGTTCGATGAAGTAATTTCCAGGCATGAGGAGATCAAGCCATCATAGTATTCTCAAGCCGGAAAAAGTTCTTGTCCTGCAAAATTATTATTGAGAAGCTGACGCATAGCCAGCACAAAAATTATTGAATTCTTAGTATTTATTTCAAAAAATGTTGACCTTGGTGTTTACCCAGAAGACTGGTCGAGATCTATAGTTGTCCAATAATAAAAAAAGGGAATCCAAACCTGCCAGATAACTAATCGAGGCATTGCCCACAACGAGTGTTGTAAGTTAATGTGTATACACATTATTTAGAAACAAAAAACCTTTCAAAGTGGGTAAGAAAGAGGAAAAAAAATAAAGAGCAAGCAGGCTTCAAACCAGGTTATAGTACCGTAGAACTTTATTCACCCTAAAATCGAATAGTACAAAAGTTTCGTATAAAAAAGTCTAAACTGAATTTGCCTTTGTGGACTTCAAACGGCATTCGGATTCTGTCACAGAAATGTTTTTTGGGCAAGATTATTTGAGAAATGTGTGATGAAAGGAAAACTGTATCAAGCAATTACGAAGTTTTACGATTCTTGTATTTTCAAGTGTACGAGAAAATGTTGTTTCTTCAGACTACTTTTGAATGCCCAAGGGGTGAAACCAAGGATGTCTACTTATCCCGCCTCTTATTTTATCCTTTTTCATAAACGAAATTGCTGTGATTTGGTCAAGCAATTTGAAAACATGGATTCAGCATCATTCCCTGGAGCAGTTGAAATATTTTCTTATTATTGTTTGCGTATGATGTTATTTTGTTATCTACTCGTTATAGGCCTCCAGAATCCAAATAATAGTCATGGAAAAGGGGCAGATCGATAAAGTTAACAGTCAATCTTGCCAAAACAAATGTAAAGGTTTTTCAGAAAAGGTGGCTACTTAAGTGACGAGAAAGATGTTTTATGGAAATAAGAAGTAAAGGAAAACAAACTCGTACAAATACTTAGGGATGTCTTTTACCACAAAGTTGATGTTAGCAGTGCTCTTTCTGATGTTTTGCGGCAGAAAGGCAAAAAAAAGGGAGTGATGGAAATTAATGCAATCAATAAGAAACTAAACACTATTGATATAAATTTATTTAGAAGCTTTTCGATGCACAAAATCAGCCTAATCCTAACATACGCAGCTGAAGTTTTTGGGGATTAACAAGACAGTAAACAGATTGGAAAATGACCACATAGTTGCCAAAAAAAGATATCTGAATGTACCCCTACATACATCAAAAAAATGATATAAGGAGAAACTGGAGGTATTACCTACGCGTTACAACAACTGTAAAATGTCATCAAAAACTGGTTAAAACAAGTCAGACTCGCCCATGTTCCGAGAATATAGTAGGCAAGCCTACGATATGCATCTGTTACAAACACGAATCTGGTCACTTTAATTGGGACAGAAGATACAAAGACTCAGACTGAAATGGCTTTGTATTGGGGGGGGGGGGCTGAACCAGGGAGTTTGTTCCATATGTTTTATAACAGAATTCAATAGACATACCATTTCCTGTTTCAAACAAAATTTGCAATGCAGAAATAGATCATAACGATAAATAAAGATACTTTCTGTTTCCTTCAAAAATATTTTTCAGGCAGAAAAGTACCTAACGTTAGTTACAAATAAATGGCACAGAATCAGTTTTGGCCAATTTAGTTAAGGGTTAGTGGTCAAAAAAACTGTAAGCAATGGTTCTTAAGTTCGAATATTCGAACGACACTATTTGCCCATCTTGTGGAAATGAATTAGAAAACGAAGAACAATTTTTTGTTACATTGTACTACTAAATGCTGACAAACGTAAAAGCTGCAGTGTGTAGAATACTCGTTCATCCACCAAAAAATGCAAGCGTTGCTTCAGTGTTAATCTAATAATAATGAACGTTTGGTTGTTAAAGAGTATGGCTAAGTACATAGCTGAAGCCATGTATGTGAGAAAAAAGATAATTGAGCAAAATACCGTAACATAAGATGATCCAATGTGCGATTTTTGGGGAGGCGGGGGGCTGGGAGGGGTTGTGGGCTGGCGGAATAGGGGGAGGAAGGAAGGGTAGTGTCATGTGTGTGATTATGGCGTATGGGATTGTTGGGATAATAGTAGAAAGGTAGCGGGGTGGGGGAGGAAAGGTGAGGACGTGTGTGTTGATGTTGTGTTAGTGTGTGTGTGTTGAGTACGTATACGCAATGAAATTTCTGCTTTTGTATCGGTGAATCATTTGCAACCCCCTTTCTAAAAGGCGTAACTGCTAAACGGACAATAAAAAAAGTCAGTGTCAGAGTCTCTCTCTCTCTCTCTTCAAAATTTGTGTAAGTTTCGTGCATTGGGAATCATGGGTATATGTTGTGTTGATTGCCTTGTAGCATCCCTGTTAGATTCTTTCTGATCTGTTCATCATTCCTTTCCTTCCTTTTAATTTACTCTAAGATTTCCTACGAATATTACCCATTTGATATTCAGCATTTTTCATTCTGTCTAACATGTCAATGTGATTAAGCATCCGCCGATGTTGTTTTTTGTTGTTAAATTTTCCGTCACTGACACAATATAAGCATATTGCTTGTTTATTCTTCAGTTCAATAATTTTTATGTACAATCAGTTTCATTAAAGAAATTTTTTTTTATAAAAACAGAACAAAATCAAAAGCAAAAAAGGAACAAGCAAACCAACAACAAAACGTGCAACAAAAGCAGAAAAGACCACTGACAAAGAGAATACCGTGACAGCCATGTCCGCTGCCTCCGCACAGAGTCGCACCAATGTCACTACCTAGTCTTCATTATGTGCATGTCGTCAGGTACTGATGGCAATGTCGTCAGTAATGTGGCATTGTCGTCAGGAATGTGCATGTCGTCAGTAAAGTGGGCATGTCCGCAGGTACTGTCCCATGTCCGTCAGAAAAGTGCATGTCCTTCATTGTGACCTGAAAAAGGCAGGGCAAAGTAATGGCACGAAGAAGAAATCATCACACCAGACTACCAGAAAATCTCGGGAACAGTTTGCACAGGCGAAGATGAAATCAACATGCACCAGACTACCAGAAAACTCGGGAACAGTTTGCACAGCGAAAGAAAGAAAATCATCAGCACAAGACTACCAGAACTCGGAACAGTTTATGCACTGAAAAAAAGCCCCCCCCCCCCCCCCCCCCCCCCCCGCAACCAAAACAGAGAAGCAATCAGTGGAAAAGACAAAGTAATAGACCAGCAGCACGCACTTCGATCTAAGGGCTTCTAACGGACAAAACGAACGAAAAGTGACCAACAAAAAAAAAAAAAAAACAAAAAGAGAAAAGAATATGACTCTACTGTGCTTGAATAAACAAACAAAACTCACAAGCACACAGACAAGCAAAGAACATCAAAACCAAGATTTATCTTTGCTGAACAGAAGATTGGTTTAAAGGAGGTATAGTCTCATATACAAGTGTGACTTAAAGTGCGGGTGTTTTAGAAGACTGAATCAAAATGTTTTTTTTCATCTGTGGATACGTAGTTCCCCACCGCATTGCAAAGACATGTGTTTAAATCAAATGAAAAAAAAAATCTGCAATAATCCGATATGGATATGTGCAAACAACGCGGCTGTTTATTTGGTGTTTATGACCTGAAACAGACGTTCATGTGTTGCAGATGATTTAAGGCACAAGTACACCACGGCCCATGGCACATGTGACTTCAGGTATAGACGACGTGCGAATAAGAAGTCCCGGTTTTCGCCTGGCTTAATTAAGGCTGTGTCAGACCAACTGACATAGCTAGAACACCGAGCCCATCAAAATGAAGTTATGCTCTGCATATTAATGCGGTATGGTCCATCAGTCCGTGACAACTCTAGCATAACATTATCAGCTCCAAATCCTTGACGCGGAGTGTGGCAGGTGAATCAAAAAACGTCACACACGTCATGTGTACTCACCCCACGGATGATTGTACGCAAAGTGATCAAGTGCTTCGGCTGTAACGGATGATCCTTGGAGTCTTTAACCAGGGTACATACAACAACGAACAACAACAACAACAACAACAACAACAACAACAACAACAACAGATGTCCTGATGTCGAAAGTAAACTGGACCAGCCCAGCATGCGAGGGATAATAACCCCAGCAACACCGTACCAACCTGACATATTTTTCCAGCCTAAATGGCAAGGGGGTGGGATGGGCCATCGTAAGTGATCCAAAATCTCAGAACCCCCCCCCCCCCCCATTTCCGGCCCTGTAAGCCACAGATATCTGCTTCAGAGAGAGAGAGAGAGCAAGAGATAGAGAGAGAGAAGGGTGGGCACAATATGCAAGATATTAAGCGCTGATCGCAACGAAGATACATAGAGCTACATCAAAATCTATCTCAGCCAGGCCCCAATAACGACCAACTGCAGTGTACGGATGAGGAACATGATAATTTAAGCCAGGTCATTATCTTTAGTCTGTCCTGCAAGTTTCGGCAACACGTGGACAACAGCTGCCACTTGTGCTTTCTTCTCTCTTTCGTTATGTCCACAGGGAGCTCCTCTCTATCCGACGTCGTTTCAGAATTGTTAGCAAGCAGGATCATGCATGGACACACTACACACACACACACACACACACACACACACACACACACACACACACACACACACACATGGGATAGGATTTCAACAACACCTGATGGAAAAGTTTGGTGCTATTGGATTCTTTTTGCAACCCTTGGTGGTGAAACACACTCACAGTATATGACTTGGTGTGTCTCCTAATGGACGGCCAGGAGCCGCAGACACAACCACCTTTCTCCCTGATGAGTTCTCGACCCAGCGATGAAAAGGCCTCGGAGCAGGCAATACAAATATATCTGCTTTCAAAGGATGCGATGTTCCCTATGCACTATGAAGAGTGTTCATATCTGTAATATTATTTTCTTAATACATGTTCCCAGTTTCTCCAACTACAAACTCTAAACCCCCCGCCCCCCCCCCCCCCCACCCCCCCCCTCCTCCTCCTTAAGTCAAATCTTTGCCAAGTCATTACTATGAAGACAGTACAGTTGTTGGCAATGCTTGTTTTTCCCCCCAGCTATTAGATTGAGTTCGTCTATGTTAAATTTGTCTGACTTTAGTCAAGTTTAAAAGGCAGTGCCAGTCCTTGAAATAAAAGTTACTCTGAGTTAGGTTTTACTTATGATCAAACGTTACCCACCTTGTTTATTGTTTACTGTTCCCTGCACTCATTTCATTTCCAATAGAAAAATAAAATTATACTTTGAACAGCAAACCTAATGAAACACACAACACACACACACACACACACACACACACACACATATACACACATGTTATCGCGTTAACGTGCGGTGCGAACGTATGTGTGTGTTTGTCTGCGTGCGGTGTGCGTGCCGTATGCGTGTGTGTGTTGATGAGTGTGTGTGTGTGTGAGTGAGTGTGAGTGTGATGTGTTGTGTGTGTCCCTGACAGCTGAAACACCCTCCCTCTCCCCCTCCCCCCCCTCTCTCTTCTCTCCTCCTGTCCCTCTCTCTCTCGCTAGGTGCCGTACATGCGTGCGTGCGTGTGGGTGTGCATACTGCTTGCGTTCGTGGGTGCTGTGTGTGTGTGTGTGTGTGTGTGTGTGAGGTTGTGGTGGTGTTGTGTTGGTTGTTGTGTAGTATGTGCACAATAGGAAAGATTGTATAATGGCTTCCGACACGGGCATATCTACATAGGTACATCACAGATAAGCATGTTTGCAAATGAGGTAACAGACAGGAAGGGTTCGAGTGGAGTGATGACCTAGCCGCTGACATAAAGGAGGGTGTACACTGGGTGAGTAGATAGGTCTGAGAGAAGGGCAGTGGTGGTATGGGTGTGGTGTGGGTGGGGTGGGGTGGGTTGGTAAGATAGATTTCGTGCACCCAGCGACGTGAAAACCGCGGTACGCATTCAATATGTATCGGCATCCTCCCCACCCGAATTAATCTCCCCCGCCCCCTCACTCCACTCCCTCTCTAATGCAAGGATGAGAGATGTGTGCTGTGTGTGTGTGTGTGTGTGTGTGTGTGTGTGTGTTGTTAGTGTGTGTGCGTGCTTGCGTGCGCGTTGCGTGCGTATGTGTTGTGTGAGTGCGTGTGTGTGTTGCTGTGTGTTTGTGTGGTGTTTGTGTGTTGTGTGCTTTGTGTGTGTGTGTGTGTGTGTGTGTTTTGTGTGTGTGTGTGTGTTGTGTGTGGTGTGTGTGCGTTGCATGCGTGCGCGTGCGTGAGATGGGTGCCGTGGGGCCCCCCCCCGTGCGAGGCGTGCGTGCGTGTGTGTTGGTGTGTGTGTCAGTGTGTGTGTCTGTGTCCTGTGTGCGTGTGTGTGTGTGTGTGTTGTGCGCGAGTGTGTGTGTGTGTGCGGTGTGTGTGTGTGTGTGTTGTGTGTGTGTGTGTGTGTGGTTGTTGTGTGTGTGTGTGGTGTGTGTGATCACTTTAAATTTCACCCCTTCACTTCACGATATTGATCGAGTCTTCTCAGACCAAGGTGGGGTGGGGGGGTGGGGTGGTGAGGGGGGCGCTTATGATGCACAAAACTTGTGGTTCTCTTAGGCAGGACAACCTATATCTCCGTAGCGAGACTGACCATTTCTCGTCTCTCAGACGAAACAGTTTTCTTCCTTGCTGGTCCCCTAGTGAACTCAAATTCTCTGAAAGAACAACTCAACTTACAGGGCCAATAACCGGAAATACCCCCCCACGCCCTCCCTCCCCCCCTCCACCGCCCCCTAGCCCTTCCTTCTTCTTTCCTTCTTTCTTTTTTCTTTCCCCGCTCTTCTACGCCCCTTACTCTCCTTGTGCAGGTCCTGTCAGATGAGGTCGTTGAAATGAAAGCCAATTATAGGAGGAGTGGAGAAGAGGTGGGGGGACCGTCCGCCCATATTTTCTGTGCCCATGTCGATACTCATGTCCAATGTGTGTGTGTTGTGTGTGTGGTGTGTGGTGTGTGTGTGTGTTTGTGAGTGTTGTGTGCGTAGAGTGGTGTGCGTTGTGTGTGTTGTTGTGTGTGTGTGGTGGTGTGTGTGTGGTGTGCGTGTGTGTGGTGCGTGTGTGTGTGTGTGTGTGTGGTGTGTGTTGTGTGTGTGTGTGTTGTTGTGGGTGTGCCGCGCGTACGTGCGTGCTGAGTGCGTTCTGGTTTGGCGCGCGCGTGCTGCGCCGTGTTTTGTGTGTGTGTGTGTGTGTGTGAGTGTGAGTGTGTGTGTGTGAGTGTGTAGGTGTTGTGTGATGTGTTTGTGTGTGTGTGTGTGTGTGTGTGTGTTGTGTGTGTGCGTGGCGTGTGTGCCGGTGCGTGCGTCTTTGTGCGTGCGTATGTGTGTTGGTGAGCGTGTGCGGCATGCGTGTGCGTGGTGCGGTCTCTGTGTGTGGCGTCTGTGTGTGTTGTGTGTGTGTGTGGTGTGTGTTGTGTGGGGTGTGTGTGTAAACCTAATATTTCGTCTTGACGGCTTCTTGAGTTACTTTTTCATAATTATCCCTGATAGCTGTTATCGCTGGTGTGTGGTGAGTGTGTGTGTGTGGTGTGTGTGTGTGTGTGTGTGTGTGTTGTGTGTGTGTGTGTGTGTGGTGGTGTAAACCTAATATTTCGCCTTGACGGCTTCTCGAGGGTTCTTTCTCATAAATATCCTGATGCTGTTATCAGCTGGTATCGCACATCTCACTTCCTCTACCAACGTTAAAATA
The DNA here is from genome assembly GCA_018398815.1 of Conus ventricosus. Classification (NCBI taxonomy): domain Eukaryota; kingdom Metazoa; phylum Mollusca; class Gastropoda; order Neogastropoda; family Conidae; genus Conus; species Conus ventricosus. The sequence continues at coordinate 2,702 of JAFLJL010014642.1, read as the reverse complement.
TTACAAACAAGGGGTAGCTGAGAAGATGGCAGAATAATGGCTGCTGGCCGCCAAGTGAACATTCCGTTGTTAATGAAATGGCGAATTTAACATTGAAATGAAAGTTTGGCGTTTTTATATCGTCTGCGACAACAGCCCCTATGAAAGGATTGATGCCCCCATCTCCATCTCCCCCCCCCCCCCCAACTATTCCCATCTTCTCCCTCCCCCCCCCCCCCCCCTCTCTCACTTTTCTCTCTTTCACACACACACACACACACACACACACACACACACACACACACGAGCACAGACACACACACACACACAGAGCGAGGGAGAGAGAGAGAGATAGAGAGAGAGAGAGAGAGAAGTGAGAGAGAGAGAGAAGAATTTTCTCCTTACGTATTAACGAGACAGCCACCGCACGTACAAGAAGATTAAGCAAGCAAGATGTTCGGCCTTCCATCCTGGAGCTATAGAAATATGTTTAAATGGCGTAAATTTGCAGATGATAGTAAATATTACTGTCTGATTCAGACACTGGCTTCCAGAAACAACTAAAGACTAAAAAAAAAAAAGATAGAGATAATAGCATATTTATTGATTGACAGCCCAGATTGAGAGCCAAAAATATATTCGAAGTGATGAAGCGATATATCTCCGCGAGAGCGCCCAAGGCTTCAGGCTGTGGCTCCAGGCTAATTTACATAGCAACAACACCAATTGCTTACATCAAAATGTTTAAGCTCTGCATAGAAAGGCGGATATTGTCTTCAGTTGTGATACGCCTCCTAGCAGATAACATATAAAATCACCACAATCACCCCGAAGTCGGAGTGTGCTTCCCACTAGGCCAGGACATCAAAACGGACAATCCACGTCATGTTCTCCATCCCCAGCTGATGCATTTGTACCAAAGTTTTCAAGTGCTTCGCTGTTTGGATGATCCCTGGGTCTTTTAGCCACAACAACAACAACAACACAGCATCAGTCCGAGAGAGTGGTTTCATGGAAATGAAGTATTAAACGAAAAATCATATAAATATCAGTGACATGTACTTTACAGCAAAATGGAACATACTACGGCTCTATAGAGACTGGCGGGAAAAGAAAAAAGGAACTTACAAGTAAGAAAGATGATTAAATAAAACATATTTCAGCTACTTCTGAACAAGAGGTATGATACACAAATTGAAGCAATTCTGACTAACGCTACCGTTGATTGGGGTCTCAAGAAAGAGATAGTTAATCTTATAAACTGTGGATACATTTGCCTGAAAAAAGATTTCCGTACGTTTCCCTACGAGCCTCAAACAGACTGCTCTGCGAAGGAACCGGTAGGTATTCTTGTTGAACGTTTGTAAAATCTATCACATACTGGTTAAAGCTCCTCACACTGCTCACGCCACGGTCAGACTAAGCACACATGTAAATGAGATACAAATGAGATGCTTTTTGGTATCTTTTTGCCAGATGAATCTGGATAAAACAATTGGGTAAATAGTGTGCAATAAAGTTGGACGTGAAAATGGATTTGGCACGGTATTGTTGCATATAGGGGCTGGATGGAATACAATTCTCTTGCTGAATTCAACTCAGCAACTACACTCAGCATATGAAGACAACGACGAATACATGAATGATATTATTCTTTTAAAACATTTCTATTGGAAAACTGTTTGCGTTGTTTTTTTTTAATCACAATGGATGGCACAGAAATAACTATTCAAGAATTCGTCCCAGGCTTGATGGGCTTGGAACTACATCAAGCACACGCAGAAAGAAAGGTTTGTTGCGCGAAAAAGAAACCGGAATTAAAGTTCACTTTGCCGTTTACTGCACGGTGTATGAAGATCTCCGAAACAAATGCACTGTCCTTGTGTCGATTCAGGCCAGTCGTTTTATACCCATTCTTATCTTTTAAAAGGTGAAGAGGCTCCGTGGTGCATTCCATGTCATGTACCACTCACAGTGAAACATACTCTTTTAGATTGTTGGGACTTGCACGATGTGAGAGACATAAACACTTTACAGCAGAGTCCATGAAAACCCAGTTCAGAGATGTCCCACCTGACGTGATCTTTGAGCTTCTGAAAGAGACTAACTTTTTCATGTGATTTAGATTCTACGGAAGAAAGATTTTTAACGAAGTTTCTGGTGCGTTTTTAGAAGATATATTTTAAAGAGATGTGTGAAAGTTGTTTTTTTTTTTTTTTCTTTTTGATGACTTGTGAGTTGATTTTAACGTGGTGACAGCCCTGATATGACCCTTTGCGGTCGGCTGGGCTATAAGCGACATTACCTTACCTTACCTTGTGTCGCTTTCTCATATTGATGACCTGCGGTGTTGCAAGTAGGCCTAATTGGTCGCACGATAATGAAAACGGGTCCATAGATATGCTAGAATTCATTATCATAGGCCAGGAATGCCAGGAAAGAAGAAAATGAGAATCTGCCTGGCTAATAGATATTATTTGATTGATAAAGTGATTGCCAAGATGATCCACATCGTGGTGTGTGTGTGGTGTGTGTTGTGGTGTGTGTGTGTGTGTGTGTGTGTGTGTGTGTTTGGTGTGTGTGTGTGTGTGTGAGGGGGTGGGGTGGGATAGGATGAGGGGGACTGGAAGCTTTGGTCGGGAAGAGGGGGAAAGGAAGAGGGGAGGGGGGAAAGGGGTGAATTTACAAAAATGTATTCTACCCCCCCCCTTTCTCTGAAGGGG
>JAFLJL010014641.1:0-26685 GCA_018398815.1 Conus ventricosus | reverse complement strand
ACATGTAACTAAAAACCATTACGTTGTCCGAAGTTTGTACGTTGTCACGTCAAAATTAACAGGATCAATTCACACTGGTCACTCAGTCCCATGCTAACGGTTCTGCTCGATCTCCCAGCCAAACAGCCAGATTGTTGTCCGAACTGATCTCCAAGTTGTTCACTCCGTTCAATCCCCTTCCTGTCGAATGACCTCCCCCTTACGTGTTCACCAGTCCAGTCGAGTTATCGATCTTGCTGAAGACACCCCCTTCCCGTCCAGCAGGGGTATCCTTCCATGGTCAAATCCATAATCGTTTTCAACCGTTTTTTTCCCCCCCCCCCCCCCCCCCCCCCTGGACGAGCTCCCCATGCCACACATCCACCCGCACCCCCATGTTGAACTGTTGACCTGAAAGTCGGCAGCGCCCTCTCGCGTCCCGGGGCGCCATCTAGCGTGAGAGAATGTAATTTTGCATGAAAACCCCCTTTTTCACATACTAATCACGTCCATCTCATATCAGTTTTGGCCAAAATTAACACCTGTTTTCTAAAAAATTAACATGCCAAAACCCCTAAAATTGACGTAATTAGTACTTTAAAACGGGGGTTTTCGCACAAAATAACATGGGTGATCGCGAACCCGCATATTTACATTCTCTCCAGAGACATAAAATCAACTAAACATTTATATGGCTTGACAGTCCCACCCCAGACTGGTTCCAATCAATATTGGCCAATGGACCTGCTTTGCACGCTCTGCTGCACAGGAGGCCTGACTAATAATGCATTATTAATCATCACGTGATGGGGCTGAGCTGTCACGTGTGCACGTTCAACCAATCGACAGGGGGTATGACATCATTTTTGGCCGGGGACTTAGAGCTGGCTGGTCCGACTACCATTATTGCTAGGGGCGTCTATGAGTGAAGCCGTGGTGAACGCGGCGAGCCTTGCTTAAAACCAACCCGGCCAAAAGAGAGCTTAAATCTTTTGGAAAAGAAGAAAGGAAAACGTGAAATGACAGTAAGTGAACTAGATGATTTTTTACGTAATTGTTTTGTAGAGAAACTTGATGATGAGCTGATTGACGAAGGCTCTTTTATGAAGCTGAAAAACATGACTGAAATTACGCCTGTTTTACCGAAGGCTGGTTCTGAGATCAAAGATGGAAATCGTAAAACTCTTCAACAATCTTTGCTTTTAGGCCATTGGCTGAAAGAACAAAAACTGTTTTAAAAAAAATCTAACCCAAAAGCGTCCTGGGAGAATTATTTGAAAAACGAAATTTTGATGGAACCCAGGCTGTGCAGAAAACTGATGGAATTATCATTTTGTTTTTACCACTATCCAAAGTTCCACAAGCCTGGAATTTCGATCCATAGCTTGTATGAGAAAAGAAAGCTAATTGTAAAATATATGCAAAGCGACGTTGGCTTTCGCGAGTTCTGGCAGAGTGATTAAACGCTAGCCGCTGTGAAAAAATCAATACTAGCCAAGGGAGCAGACTCCAGCCTAAAGGCTAAAAATACGCCAGAACTGTGTCACGCGCCCACCGACCGCCGAGCCCTAGAAAGGCCCTCCACAGGGCCGAAAATAATACTAAGGGAGGTAACTCCTGCACACACACACCCCAACCCCCACACCCACCCCACCCCCACCCCACGCACCCCCACCTGCACACCCCACCCCCACCCCCCACCCCACGCACACACACCCCCACCCCACGCACGCACACCCCCACCCCACTCACGCACACCCCCACCCCACGCACGCACACCCCCACCCCCACCCCCCACACACACACGTTTTGTCCTACAAAGCAGTGCAGTAAACTAGGTCAAAACGATCTGCGATTAATTGACCTAGTTGATTAAACCACTCACGCACACACATATAACTTCTTCTGATTCTTGCACAAAACAAGAGAAACTGATTACTTAATTTTTTTCTTTATAATTTTATTTGTGTTTAAAAATGAAGGTCGAAGTAGCTACAGAGCTTACTAATATACTTTACGAGTTGGATTGGTATAGTGTGGCTAGTAAAGAACAGTTAAATAGCAGGGCTGAAGAATTAATTACCGAGCTTTATGAGTGGAGAGATATGCGAGAAAACGTGACGCAGGCCATCAATAAAATACCAAATTCTTGGCCCCAACCAGTTATAAAGTTGTTTGCCATTTTAGTTGATTATATGGCTTCTGAAGATGTTAATCTGACTGTTTCTACTGACTCTGAAGGAGCGACTATTCGCTTTAATGAAGATCTGGTTTTACAATTAGAAAAGACTATGAATAACAGCTGAATTTACAATTATTTTTTAAATTTATTTTAGATTTAAAAATGGCTGCCGAACTCAGTGAATCTGATTTAAAGAATTGTAATGAACTATTTGACGAAACAATGAAAGTATTAAACATTGATTTTAGTGAATTTGGGTTTGAGAATGATGTAGACAATATAATAAAAGATCATTGTGAACTATTTAACGAAGCAATCAAAGTGATGAACATTGACTGTAGTGATTCAGAAAAAGCTAAAATATTGGCAGGTGTTATTGTAAAGTTAACGTGTCTTGAAGTGTTACAATGCTTGGCTGAAGAATAAAAAGCGCGTTTTACTTAGTTTTATTTACATTTATTTTTTTAATTTACGTAAATATTGTGGCTTTAAAAATGACGGCCACAAGTAAATTCGAGGACGGAAAACTATATACGATGGAAGAAATATTTGGTAGTGACAAACAATTAAGCAATACGTTTAGTGAAGTAGACATGGATATTATTAACCCGACAAACGTTCATGAAAGCGTAGCACACGCCATTTCTAAAATCCCAGAGTTTCTTCAGATGGAGCCGCCAGTAAAAGTGCTGTTGGCCGTTCTGATTGATTATATAACGCCTGATGATAGTAACATGCCAGTCTGGGTTTCAACAAGGCAGAAAGAAGTAATCAGCTATCACGACTTTAACTCTAACTGGGCTGATTACATGCTTACCCAGTTTAACCACGCAAGTGAGGAGGCAAAGTTAAGGGGCTTTGGCTGGTCTGAAGGGACAGTCCTTGAAATCAGATTGAGACAAACAAAGTTCTATCCTATAGTCGGCAATTCTTACCTTCCTCTTCCAAAAGAGTTAGAGTTAAAACGAGCAGTCTTAAACATACATAATTCTGACAGCATGTGTTTTATGTGGTGTGTTTTAGCGCATTTACATCCTGTTAAAAATCATGCAAACAGAGTTTCCAATTATGAACAATATAAGCAAGAGCTGAACCTTGATAACATAACCTTCCCAGTAAGCATAGAAAGTATATCTCAGTTTGAAGAGCAAAACAAACCAATCACTGTAAACGTATACACATGGTCTGTAGTGGACAATCTAGTGCCTCAAAGGATTTCTCCCAACGCCCCACTTTAGGTGAGCCGCTTAACAAACATGTAGACTTGATCCTGTTTACAGATAGTACAAAGAGTCATTATGTATTAATCAGAACAATAAGCAGATGTTAGAATATACATCAAAGCATAAATCTAAACAAGAGATTTGTAGAAGATGTTTGGTTAGAATCCCAACTATAGAAGCAGCTGCCAGTCATAAGAAACATTGTAAAAGTTTTGTAGACTGTGAAACCAAACTCCTCACACCAAAGCCTGGGTCTAAAGTTAGTTTTAAGAATGTACACAAAATGCAAATGAGTCCATACGTGGTTTATGCCGACTTTGAATCGCTCTTACCGCAGTACTACGGCCCGCAACAGCAAGAACAAAAAACAACCTTATTAACCCACCATCAGATCTGTTCTTATGCGTTTATTGTTGTTAGGTCAGACGGTCAACACACAACACCCGAGATTTACAGAGGTCCCAATGCAGCTAGCAGATTTTTAGAGCAGATGAAACAACTTCGTAATCAGTTATCCAATGAACTAAATCTTTCAGACATTGTTATGACTCCTGAAGACCAAGAACGTTATGACCCATCTACACACTGTTGGATATGTAACAGAGAATTATTAGGCGACACAGTAAGAGACAACGATCACATTACTGGAAAGTTCAGAGGGGCTGTGCACAACAATTGTAATCTTCAACTTAAGGTTGACTCCAAAAAATGGAAACTGCCTATCTTCTTTCATAACTTACGAGGCTACGATTCTCATTTTATAATGCAAGCAGTGACTTCTGAATATAAGAGGGTTACCTGCATTGCACAGTCTTCAGAAAAGTACATGACTTTTACTCTTGACTGTTTATCCTTTTATGACTCAGCCCAACATCTGATGGCCAGTTTGGATAAATTAGCAGGATCGCTACAAGACTTTCCAATAACTAAACAATATTTTGATCCATCTTTAGTGCGTAAAGGCGTCTATCCTTATGAATACATGAACTCGTGGGATAGGTTTGATGAAGACTCGCTTCCTCCTAAAGGCGCTTTCTTTTCTAGTCTTAGAGGCAAAGACATAACCGACTTTGAATATGAATACTGTCACGGTCAAAATTCAACACAACCAAAGTGTGGTCCGTCGCCGGCCACTTCAACTGGACATAAGTCCAAACGCAGACATCTTGGCGCCACGAAGACGGGCCCATGGTTCGGATCCAGCCAATTAAGCATAGGGGAGAGGCTCCACAGAGACGGTCTGTCCGGCTAGACGGACTAAGCAGCTTTGACCGACGCCTCGATGTCTAGCGAGACGAGTCGTAGCGCCTGGCTCAGGTCATCTAGCCAATTTGTGGAACCAGCGCCATTGTTAGTCGGACGTCGCAGGTTAAAGCAGGAAAGGGAGAGGGAGAAGGTAGTGTGTGGTGGGGGTGAAATCTAGCTAATCAATTAAATGACCAATTGACCACCACAGAGAGTAAGGCGTGTAGGCGTGACTGTCATGATTTGAATATCCAATGGAATTAGAGGGAGATAACTTCGGGTATCAGGGGTAAAAATACTGACCAATGGTACTCGCCCTTTTTGGACAGATCGGAACGGAATAAGAAGGAAGTGAGAGTGAGAGAACGGCAGAACGAGGGGGAGAACGAACAGAGAGAGAGAGAGAGAGAGAAGTTCTGAGTGGAGCTCTGCAGGAGAGAGGGGCAGAGAGAGAGATGAGGGGAGGAGAGAAGAGAACCAAGTTGAGAGATTAGCAGGAGATAGTCTGCAGAGGAGGACTAAAGAGAGATGTGGAAAGAGAGAGTTGTAACTAATGAAGGGGAAAAGAAAGAAAAGAAAAAAAAAGAAAAGAAAAGCAACATGTCCATTTGATAAAAGCAGACTAGAAGAGAGAGAGAGAGAGAGTGCAATGCGTTAATGCAGGAAGAAAGAAAGGAGAACAGATCGATGTTGATAGTCACTGTTCTATCTTAACGGGGGTTCGACCTCATACTTGGCCAGCGCCACTTTCATCGGCAGTCCAACCTGACCAGTGCCAGCAGTCTAACCTGACCAGGTGCCAGCAGACCAAAACCAGTCCCAGCAGTTGTGTCGTGCTTGTGAAAGTGACAGTGAAAAGAAAAAAGAAAAAAAAAGAAAAAGACAGTGATTCGTGAATAGTTAAGATCACCTGGCCAGGTAAAGTAGAAATCTATTTATACCCGGTTAGTTAATGATGTTTTAGACAATGATTTTGTGAAGTTCAGGAAAGAGAGAATGTTTTATTTTGTTTGATTCCATATGCATTGATGGTTCGTTCTATGAACATGTGTAGTAAAGTTATAGACTTTACTAGTGGTTTGATGTGACGAATGCATGATATATGAATTTAGATCGTAAGCAAGCTGTGAGTGTGTTTGGGCTGTGCGCTAGTCCTTCCTCATCGACATCACCCGAGGTTGACAATTTATTGGCGAGCCTGCCAGGATATTCTGGCCCCTTTATTATAATTGTTCAACTTTCAGAGAGGAAGCTGGGTGGGATTCAAGTATTGTAATCCTAAGACAAGGGGCTGTCTTACTGTATGTTCCCAAGATAGTTAAATACTAGGCTTGGCATTGCTTCCAAGATAGTTAATACTAGCTTGGCATTTCAGCCCCAGAGTATCATTTCGCACAGATTGCCTATAATTCGCTCTCATAGTTGGGTCAGGCGCTAGGCGTCTTATAAAAACTAATTACGTTGTCCAAGCTAATATCATTCATAGGGTTGTGCTATTACGTCACTCGTGTCGGTAAAACCCCCAGTTCGCTGTCGTAGTGATAAAATCTTGTTCAAAAAAAAAAAAAAAAAGAAGAAAGAGATATAATGGCGGAAGAAAAGAACACCCCTATTGAACAACTTGTGAGCGTCGCTCGTGATCTAGGTTACTCAGGAGATGAGTTGCGTGCATTCGTTTAAAACCACAAAAGATGGAAAGAGACGAACGCGCGGAAAAGACGACGCGTCGCAGTAGAAATAGCATTAGCAGAGCAGGAAAGGACTAAAGCTAGCGCAACGCAGGAAACAGAAAAAACAAAGGGGAAGCGCAGGAAACAGAAAGACATAGGGAAACGCAGGAAACAGAAAGAATGAAGCAGGAAACGGAAAGATTAAAGGTTCAATTAGAGTTAGAGAAAGTGAGAATACAAAGGGGAGCCCGCGAGGATGGTTTTCCCCTTTTCCCCAGGCTCTGTGCCAGTTACGCCCCCGCCCAAAATTTACCCAATTCTCTAAAGGGAAAACGTTCGTTTGATGCATACATCAGTCGTTTCAAAAGTTTGCGACAGTCAGGGTTGGGGTCCAGAAGAGTTTGGGGAGTCATTTTTTTCGGCGTTACGACGGGTAAGGATTACAAAATTTACGGTTTCCCGCAGAAAAAAACGTCGGTTTTTGGGGCTGTGAAGGAATCGTTGATGAAGGATTTGACCTCACAGAGGAGGGGTTCAGGAAGAAATTTCGTTCAGCTAGATTGCAAGCAGGGGAAACGTACACTCAGTTTGGTGCACGTTTAGATCACTATTTTGATAAATGGTTAGAGTTGAGCGGTACGAAGAAGGAGTTCACTGAATTGAAAGACCTGGTTATGAAAGAACAGATTTTGTCAGGTTGTAGTCCAGAGTTAACCATACATTTGAAAGAGAGACAGCCAGAGACAGCAGGGGAGTTGTTGAAGTTCGCAGAGGTGTATAGAGAGGCACGTTTGGGCACTAAGGTGCAGGAGAAACAGGTGCTAGGCACAGGTGAGAAGAGTGCAAGGAGACCAGGGGAGTTTTCTGCAAAGTCTGCAAACCCAGTGGTGGGGCAGAAGGAAGGGCAAAGGGACATTAGGTGTTTCATTTGTCACAAGAAGGGAATGTGGCGAGGGATTGTCGCATGAGGTTCCAGAAGGCAGCAGCCTTGCAAGAGGTGGATAAGGGTCGTCAAGGGAAACGACCTGCAGTGGAACCAAAAGGGATTCGGTATGAAGAGGGTGGAGTGCAGCCTATGGCTAGCACTGGACAGCAGTCAGTGTTCAGGGATGGAGGGCACTAGGCTGAGTGGGTCGTTACCAGTGGAAGAAGGGTGGATTGGCCAGCAGAGGGTGAAAGTGTTACGAGACACTGGTTGTTCATGCGGGGTAGTACGAACAACGCTGGTCGAGAAAGGGGATTTGACAGGGCAAATCCAGACCTGTACTCTAATCGATGGCACTGTGAGGGAGTTTCCAGTTGCTAAGATAGAAGTACGTACCCTTAACTTCTCAGGCGAGTTGTCTGCATTGGTGATGGAGAAACCCCTTCACGATTTGATCATTGGAAATATTCAGGTGCAAGGGATCCAGGGGATCCTGAGTTGTTGACTGCTACAGGGGCAGCAGTTCAAAACACGGAGCAAGAAGGAGGAAAAGGTTTGATAAACCGTTAGTCGTTCCAGCAAGGAAGTCAGGCATAGATGTGTCGCCTGATGAGTTTAGGGCAGTGCAGGAACAAGACCCTTCGCTCGTGAAGTCTTGGGGTTGGCAAGAGGTGGAGAGAAACAGGAGGTTAGAGGAGGTGAGACAGAGTTTCTTGTGAAAGGCGGGCTGTTGTACCGAGTGTTCACCAAGGGGAAGACAGGTAAGGTGACCACTCAGTTAGAGGTACCAGCAGGTTATCGTGACACTGTCATGTCAGTGGGTCACGAGTCGCTCATGGGGGTCATCTCGGCACCAGCAAAACAGCTGACCGAATCTTTGATGACTTTCATTGGCAGGAGCAATGGCAGACATCAAGCGTTTCTGCATTGTCATGTGACGGTGTGTCAAAGGTCAGCCACAAGAGGGGTGAAGAGGAAGGCGCCTCTTAAACATCCCCTTTAATTGACACACCATTCAGGAGAGTGGCCGTTGATCTGATGGGCCCAATCTCGCCCTGTTCCAAAGGTGGGCACAGGTATGTGTTGACGCTGGTGGACTACGCGACCAGATTACCCAGAAGCGGTTGCATCGAAAGGCGTAGATACGCAACAGGTCGCTGAAGGGCTGGTAGACATCTTTTCTCGCGTGGGTGTGCCAGCACAAATTCTCAGTGACAGGGGGTCACAGTTCACATCAGGCGTGATGAAGGAGGTCAAACAGGCTGCTAGGGATCACACAGCTTCTCACTACCCCATACCACCCACAATGCAATGGCTTGGTGGAGAGATTCAATGGTGTGCTGAAGGGCATCTTAAAGAAGCTCTGTGAGGAAAGGCCAGCAGATTGGGACCGCTACATTCCAGCGGCACTGTTCGCCTACAGGGAAGCCCTCAGGAGAGCACAGGCTTTTCGCCATTTGAGCTGCTGTATGGGCGGACAGTTCGGAGACGGTGTGCATTCTCAAAGAGCTGTGGTCCGGAGAACAGGAGTCCGAAGAAGTCAAAACCACATATCAGTATGTGGTGGACTTACGCAATAGACTAGAGGAGACATGTAAGGTCGCAAGGGAGAGTTTGCAGGAGGCTAGGGTCGTCCAGAAGAAGCAATATGACAGGAAGGTGAGGAAGGCAATTCCTCAAGGTGGGAGATCAAGTCCTGTTACTGCTTCCACGGATCACAACAAGCTGCTGATGCATTGGAAGGGACATTCACCATCATTGAAAAGGTAGATCAGGACTACCGAATCGATGTGATGGGAAACCAAAACTTTTCCATGCGAATTTTCTCCGCAAATATATTCAGCGTGAGACTCAGCACATAGGCGCAGCAGCAATCATTGATGAGGTGGAAAGAGACCCAGCTGAAGAAGGGGAGATTTTGTTGCCTAAGTTTCCAGAAGAGTCATACAGGGATGTGTCACTGTATGAAGGGCTAGACAGTAGGAGTTCCTAGGTTTTGTTGTCGGAGGCGACACAAAGCACCCGGAAAGAGGAAAGGTGGAGAAGAAGATAAATTCGGGAGAGACCAAAGACCAAAACAAAAGTCAGGAGTCGCTAGGTTTTATTGGGTTCTATGGGGAGTTTGTTCCAAATTTCCCCGGGCAACCCGAGCCCTTCTGTAAATTTGGGTCAAGGCGGGGAAACCCGGCAGGGGTCGAATGGTCAGCCCTGCGAGAAAGCACTGCAGACGGGGGCTGGAAAACTGGGTTTCCCCGCCCCATTTTGAAGCAAACCAGATATTTCCAAACCTTTTTTTTTTTTTGTTGGGGACAGATGATCAGGTGGGGGGATGGTGCAGTATTGTTACAGGGAAATGAAGGGTCGAGTTCCCTTTTGAGAAAGCTAGCAGGAATTTGGACAAGTGGGGAAAAGGGAAACGCAAGGGTGGAAAAGGGAAAGTGTTTGGGCTGCCCGTGTGGGCCGGCAGAAGTTCCACAAATACTTGTGGGGAAAGAGTTCGTGATAGGGACGGATATCAACCACCCCAAAATTTCCTCAGGGAGGCGCGGGGAAAAAAACACCCGGGGTTTTCTGCTTTGGGCCCAAGGGCCACTGCACCCCTCGGGTATCGATTTGCAGTACTTTCCAGTCGACAAAAAGTGGGAGCTGACTTTTTAAAGGGCGTAGCCCCTAGCAAGCGCAACCCCAGGGGAAGTCGCTTTCCCGGGGGTGCGCGTTGAAAATTAGGGTGTTGATTACATTTAAATTTTGTTGGATAGGGTTCATTCCCATTGGTTTAGGGTTTTCATATTTTCTGTGGGGGGGGACTTGTTCATTTTTTCTTGGGAAAATTGTTCATGTGAATGAATTTTGGCGGAGCAAACTTCGTTGTGATTTGAGCATTTTTTTGCAATAAGTGAGGACGGGGGTTCCTCAGTGAAGTGTCAAAAAATGTGTTTCATTTTTAATTTTTCTTTTATAAAAATTTGGTGAAAAAAAGATGGGGAAAAAAACCGGGCAGGTGGGGGGATTGCATTTTTTGCGCACAGGGGGCGTTAAAAAAAGATTTTAATAAGCAAGATGGCACGCCCAATGAAAACCCTCTTGGAGTGGTATTCACAAAAGGGAAAATTTTTTATAATTTATAAACCTTTGGGTTGAAAAAGTTTTTTTCCAAAACTTTGCGCGTGTAGCTTGTGTCAAAATTTTGGGTTTGGGTTGTCTTTTTTGTACCTTTTTGTTTTGAGAAAAATCCCGGTGCTTTAATCTTTTGCAAGGGGGAAATTTCACGGTAAAAATTTCAACAAAACCCAAAAAGTGTGGTCCGTCCCCGGGCCACTTCAACTGGACATAACCCCAAACGCAGACATTTTGGGGCCCCCCGGAAGAGGGGGGCCCATGGTTCGGTCCCCGCCCCAAATTTAAACATAGGGGGGGAGGGCCCCCAGAGACGGTCTGTCCCGGTAGACGGACAAGCAGCTTTTTACCGACGCCTCGATGTCTAGCGAGACGAGTCGTAGCGCCTGGCTCAGGCTCATCTAGCCAATTTGTGGAACCAGCGCCATGTTAGTCGGACGTCGCAGGTTAAAGCAGGAAAGGAGAGGGGAGAAGGTAGTGTGTGGTGGGGGTGAAATCTAGCTAATCAATTAAATGACCAATTGACCACCACAGAGAGTAAGGCGTGTAGGCGTGACTGTCATGATTTGAATATCCAATGGAATTAGAGGGAGATAACTTCGGGTATCAGGGGTAAAAATACTGACCAATGGTACTCGCCCTTTTTGGACAGATCGGAACGGAATAAGAAGGAGTGAGAGTGAGAAGAACGGCAGAACGAGGGGGAGAACGAACAGAGAGAGAGAGAGAGAGAGAGGTTCTGAGTGGAGCTCTGCAGGAGAGAGGGGCAGAGAGAGAGATGAGGGAGGAGAGAAGAGAACCAAGTTGAGAGATTTGCAGGAGATAGTCTGCAGAGGAGGACTAAAGAGAGATGTGGAAAGAGAGAGTTGCTAACTAATGAAGAGGAAAAAAAGAAAAAAAAAAAAAAAGAAAAGAAAAGCAACCATGTCCATTTGATAAGAGCAGACAAGAAGAGAGAGAGAGAGAGAGTGCAATGCGTTAATGCAGGAAGAAAGAAAGGAGAACAGATCGATGTTGATAGTCACTGTTCTATCTTAACCGGGGGGTTTGACCTCATACTTGGCCAGCGCCACTTTCATCGGCAGTCCAACCTGACCAGTGCCAGCAGTCTAACCTGACCAGGTGCCAGCAGACCAAAACCAGTGCCAGCAGTTGTGTCGTGCTTGTGAAAGTGACAGTGAAAAGAAAAAGAAAAGAAAAGAAAAGACAGTGATTCGTGAATAGTTAAGATCACCTGGCCAGGTAAAGTAGAAATCTATTTATACCCGGTTAGTTAATGATGTTTTAGACAAAAGATTTTGTGAAGTTCAGGAAAGAGAGAATGTTTTATTTTTTTTGATTCCATATGCATTGATGGTTCGTTCTATGAACATGTGTAGTAAAGTTATAGACTTTACTAGTGGTTTGATGTGACGAATGCATGATATATGAATGAGATCGTAAGCAAGCTGTGAGTGTGTTTGGGCTGGGCGCTAGTCCTTCCTCCATCGACATCCACCCGAGTGTTGACAAAATCGCTCAAAAGATGGACGAATTACACCTGCCAAACAATGGGTGATTATCATGATCAATATTTATTGGCTGACGTGTGTTTATTGGCAGGAGTCTTTCAGTATTACAGATCTACATGCATATAACATTACCCAGTTAGACTCATCAACATTACATCTCTGCCCAGGTCCTTTCTTGGGACGCCTTTCTTAAAGTCTACAAAAAAACATCCGCGATTGACTTAATTTGATCTGCCCAACCACTTCAGATGATTGAAGACGGGCTGCGGGGTGGTTTGGCATGGCCTCACTTCCTTACTGCAAAGCACCAACCAAATATTTAGATGATTATGACCCAATAACCATCCAACTAACTCATTTCTTAGACACCAACTCATCTGTATGGATGGGCTATGGGTAGCCAGCTTCCTCACTGAGAAACTTTAAAATGCTACAAGGGCCTCATGATGTCATAACTGTGTTAGTTCTTCTGTCAACAGCTTCCACCTGTACTTCCAATAGGATTAATCTTGGAAGTTTAGACTTAGAATATCCTAAAGATTACATGATCTCCCCAACGGATGTACCCCCCTAGCCGCAGAATAGATTAAAGATGCGCCCATCGAACCTCCTAAAACTTGTTCCCAATCTTAGGCACAAAAACTAAATATGGTGTGTCTTTCAGACTCTACAGTTTTACTTAAGAACGGGTTGAAAACTGACAGCTGTTCACAGAATAATTATCGGTGATCAAGAGCCCCTTTATGAGGCCATACATCAAAGAACGAATACTGATCTTAGAACCATGCCCATGACGCTCCGAAAAAAGACTTCTCTTTTTAAATGATTGAATAACGCGGTTTTGGCAAAACTATGGAGCTAATCCACCCAAACGTACATAGATGGTGTGCCCCTTCGTTACCCCCACTCCCAGCGAAGCCCAGCAATCAGTTTGCCCTCTAAACCCAACTATCAAGACTTTAGAAGATGTTTTTACGAAGTTTGGTTGGCATGTGATGAGAAACAAGATGTGTCGTTGGACAAGCCCGGTGTTTTATTGGCTTACTGTATTGAGTTGTCAAGTTATTAATGTTAGAATTTCTGTTACGAATACTTTAAACCGCCTGTCCAGAAGCAAGAGTACTTTACACGACACTGACTCTTTTATCTAGACCGTTCCCACAGAAGACTTCTATTAGATTTAGAAACTGGGAGGCCTAAAGGAGTTGATGGGTGGTAGTACGACACATGCGACTATCTAAAGACAGTCCTTTACATTCAACTGAAACAAGCAAAGAAAGTGATTGAAAAAAGATGAGGATGAACTTACTGGGACAGTTATCAAAGAATATGTTGGTTTGCGGTCAAAAGTGTACTCGCCGTTGCAGCCCAGACTCTGTAATCAAGAAGGGCTAAAGGATAAGTAAGACGTTGTCAAAAAAAATATTACTCACCGATAACCTACACGCCAAGCCTCTCTTGAAAACAAAGGTTTTATCACCACAAATGTATTTGCGGCTACTACTCGTCATCTAAGTCAAACACAAACGGTGGTTAACACAAACAAGCCTCGTCTCTAACATAACAAGAGAACTTACGTCAAGCCTGTGTTTTATATGCTGTAGGGCAGTTCCATTGGAGAAACATTTAAAAGATTACTTGCTACGACTTCCCGCACTATTAACGCCCGCGGGGGCTGGTCCTTATATTTTCTAATATGTTCTTTACTTCCTGCCACTATTTATATCAGGAATAATCCAACTGGCTTTCCGTCTTGATTAGTTATTTTTACATCCAATGAATTTAGAGACCCCTCACTTAATTCTTGTAAATTCCCCTGTCTCCCGCCAAAGGTATATAACTGATAATCGCGAAAACCCTGCTCCCAGTTGCTGCTGTGCTCGTAGAGATAGAAACTGTGGACGGGTAGCCCATTAAACAAATGTAGGCATTGTTTGTAATCTGTTGTAAGTGGAATTACAAACATGGTGTTTACGAGAAATTCAGAAGGTTTATAAGCCTTCAAATTGAAAAACATCCCTTCTCTGGTTACTAAATTTTATAAAACTGTACCATAGCCATGAAAATCCTAAATTCTTGCAAGGCCTTTAGGGAGAAAGTGTAATTCTTCATTTTCTTCCGTTGGATAAATGTATAGTGAATTCTGAGGTTTGCTTCGTTGATTGTTAGCAATATACAAATTTGTTAGAGTACCTCTTTTTATAGAACAAAAGTTGTAGTATCCATCAGGTAGGTATTTTGTATATTGAGTATTTGATTGCCTTAGTTAGTCATTAACATCGATCGGTATTCTGAGCACTCTTCCGAGATGGTGAACCCATTTTACTTTAAAGCAATTTTTAAGGGACAATACTAAAACTCCCCGCGCCTATTGGCAATTGGGTACGTTAGAACACACGCTCGTTTTGCTTGGTTATTATAGAATGTAACATCCTTTTTATAACTATTTAAAAAACCTCATTTAAAAAAATGGAACCTTTTATATAATAACGAAAGCGCTTCTTACTTGTGAGCGTTTTATAACCCCAATTCTTGTGAATCAGGAATTTCACCTTTGCTAAGTAGATGAATCATACAGGCTTCCAGGAGATGGACTCATCCGGCTGCCAAGTAGGATTGTAAACACCATACTTAACTAAAATATTCAAATCCCATCAATAATGAAGTGATAGAGGTGCCTTCAGCATGGTCATCTCGCCCTATGACGTTTTACCAGTTTCAGTTAAATTTTGCCATTTACTGCGCAACTAGGGCTCGGTGTTTCATATGCCAAATTCATTTTAACCACCCAAATCTTTTGTAAAGTCAGTATATTACTTTCATGTTTATCTACCAGTAAGACGCAATACTAACTGAACTACTAGTGCCCTTCCAAGCGACATAACTCGTTTTTTTAATCCATTTAAAGTCCAATGGACTATCATGCAAATGACAGAATTGCAACGATTTTTACATTAGTCCTTCAACTGACTTTAGACAATAGTTAGACCACAATCCTGGGTTATGGGCACCATTGTATTTGTGGGGTGTAAAAAGAATATCCTTATGACTACTGGCCGGCCACACCTTCTTTTCAAAACCAGACCCTACAAGTCGATTAGGGTCCATGAACAAAAAAGACATCCTAATGCTTGGGCAACAATTATCTTAGTAAAATGTGACGGCCTACCAATGCCAGGCGCTGCAAAGACTCAATGACTCCCCTTACCGAACCATACGTGTAGTGTCTATTAGCGAGGCAAGCACCCGACTAAGTCCTAGCCATTGCTAGATCATATCTACAGGCCTTTGATGCCAGAAAACAATTCTAGCTAATTCAGAAGATGCTATTAACTCTGCTGTTGATTTGCTGCCAGCATACACAGGTATCAAGACGTTCTTGGCACACGCTAGGGTCAAAGGTTGACTTTGTGTTGGTCATGGCTTATCATGCTCCCTCTGACCTGAGACTACTAGTTGGAATGCGACAGAAATTTTTTATAACAAGTGGAAATCCTCATAGCTGGAGACGACCAATAACTTAGGACACAATCACGGTTTTAAACACAAGGCCGCTCCCATCCCATTTTAAAAATACAGTACCTAACCTGAAGACGCGATCCAGTTATAAGCGCCCCACTCCCGAACGCAGCCAGAAAGCTCAACGCACTGTTAATCTGCCTCCATGCAGTCACATCTAGCGAATAGACAGCCTTGTTGTGTTTTTAACCTTTTATGGATTAGCCATACTTTTATTTCACTAAAAATTGAATCCAGCAGCTAGCACTCCCTACGTCCACAGGATGGTCTAGCCATATAACCCAGCCAACTTTCCCTATAGTAGGACAAAACCCAAACTAACAACACTGCCTATTATGCCAGGCAGATAGCATCAAGCGCCTTTGGCAGCTAACTTCTTTACATAGGTTTGCTAGATGATCAGCAATTGTTTTTCTAATCCAACTGTTACCTGATGTAGGCATTGGAGGAGCTGAAGTGGCCTGTTGGCGCATGCCGGTTATAAGCATAACCGAGTGTAGTGATTAGCAAAACCCAACAGCTGTTCATATGCGTAACTATGGTAATCCACTGTTCCCGGAACAGAGTCCTTGTTCTTTCTGTCAAGCCGTAAGTGTTTTCATAAAGTATTCAGTTTATAGGTTCTTTATTCTGCTTGTTGGTGATGCTAGCCTGACTCGCTCTGTTAGTAGACTGCCCACTTCTAACCTGGCCGCCTTGTAGCGTATAAGTCTGTATTTTTCGGTTGTATTCTAGCCTTTTTTCTCGCCCTAAATTGTTTTCGTCTGCATCAGCCAGTGTATTTGTTCTTCTGCTATCTCTCTATCAGCTCATCAAGTTTTTGCTGAATTGTTTGTTAGTTCACCCTTAGTGTCTGTAAAGCCTCATTAAGCCCTCAAGATTTAGCATCGGAAATGGAATCGTCCCCCCAATTGTTTTTAACTGTGTCTCCTCATTAAAACTGTTTCAATTTTGCTATTAGTTAACTTCTGCTTTCTAATGGATTCTTCTGTTGTGTTTAATTGCCATCTGCTTGTGGGCTTAAATCGTGAAGAGGTATGTTTGTATTTCAGATTGTGTTCCGCAGCCCCGCTCCAAGTTTGTAAAATATGACTAAACCGGCTTCAGCGCTAAGCTCTAAAAGGTTTAAGTGTTCTGCCTTAGCAATAGGGAGTTTTACGCTTATAGTGGCTTAGTTTTAAACATTGTTTGGGTTTTTTGCGTTTGATGTAGCTTTACACCGGCACTCTTACCAGTTTTTATCTACAAATGCCCACCATCTTCCTCAAAATCGTTTTAGGATCAAGCACGCCTGGTAGCTTCGTCCTTATGCTTCTATAGAATGATTGATTTGCTTACTAGCAATAGTTCTTGACGGTGTCTAGGGATGTAAATGAACCTCCTCCTTCTCGCTCTTCTTGCAATGAGGGCTAGTTCTGTTTTTGCTTCTTTTCAACAGGATCTCAATCGACCGCCCCCCACGGTCAAAAATCTTCATCCATAATTTTTTTTATTTATATTTTTTTTGTTTTACTAACAAAACATGAACTCATACGGTTGGGGACTCGGATTCCATTACAGAAAGAGAAGGAACCCCATGGCGTCTAACGGTATAAGGCAAGACCTGTAATTAGTGTTTGTAAATACTCCATCCAACTGTTGAGCCCGGACAAACTTTATTAGTCACGTTCCCGGATCTTGGCGCTGGCGATGTTCTAATGCCGGTGGCAGGACCTGCCTAAACTATCCTTCAAAATAGTTATTTTAACAATCGACAGTCTAAAGCTAGTGTTGTTGCTAATTCAGGCAGGGCTATCGTTTTAACATATGGCAATCAAACTGGAGGGCAGTGAAGTCTTTGTTTAGGCGAGGCAGACCTTTTTGCCCTCTATTCTGACTCTGGCAGCTTAAAAAGACCATGAAAAAGAGAAAGTTTATCAGGGAATACAAAGCCCCAACCGGTTCAGCCACCGGCTTAAAGCCGAAGATGCAAAGCAATGATGTTAAAGATGGGCAAGGTGCAGAAGAATTTGGCAACAAGATTCTGCATCCTCTAGATTTTGAGCTGTTCAAGACGCATAAGCCATATTACAGGTGCGCTAAAGGAAAACATACCTTATGACCTGACATTAAATCCTAGCCGAATCGTTGTTCTGTCTGCGACCCCTTTAGTACTACACAGATAGCGACAATTTCCTCTTGAGTTTGATGTTGTTCACATAACCCCCCGAACTGGCCAGAACAATACTTAACTACCGTATCAAAATGAAACGTTATTTATTATGAGAGGGTTTATCCATTCCACTAACAGACTACAATCACAAACTCAGCGGCACTCTTTTGAACAACATCTAAATCCAGTCTCTGCAAGTCTTTAAAGGCATTTTGTCTTGTTTACTGAAGGAACCAATCCTTTTCAGAGAGCCTCAGAAGCGTTTTTATATTCCCAAAAAATTGAGAAGGTTGACGGTGCAATAAATGGCAAGTCTGATAGTTGTATTCGGGACGCAGTCTTTTACCTCACCACCAACTTTGATGACAAAACATGAAAGTTGTTCGCTGGAGGTAGGCAAGGGATTCTGCAGTTGATCGTGTATGTAAAATATTCTTTCGCCGTTAGATGTAAGACTCGATAGGGACTACTTCATAACCACATATGGCTGTGGCTGGATTTTAGAGCCACATTGGCAACAGCTTGGTTTGGAAGTGGAGAACGGGTAGGGCAGATGGTAATTAAAAATAAATATTCCGACCAAGAAGCGACCGGAAACGCTCCCAATAAGAAAATGCTTGTTTATAATGGTTTGTGATGCCCAGTTAAACATTGACAGGATAAACAGGTAAACGACGCGGCTTTTTAAAATGCAGACGAAATATTCTAATGAAAAAACAGAGGGATAGCTTGAAGTATCTGTAGAAAGGATCCGCCTGTTCTCTTATCCTGCGGGAATTACCTGGGTGTGGGGAAAACTGTCTTCGTACTTGATTTGTTACAAACAATATACAGTTTACGTTCCGAGACATGGGTTTATTGTACAACTATTAAGCCAAACAAGTCGTACAAAGAAAGAAGTTTATTTGGAGCTGACCCCGAGCATATTTTCTCGTAGATCCTGCCGGACCATAACTGAACGACTGTTTAGAACATTTATAGGTATTGAGGAACTGAATATGTTTATTATTGGATGACTGTTCAGCTGAAGAGGCACTTTGTTTAAAAAAAAAGAAGCTCTCCATCCCAAAGCTGGCCTTTTCGTGGTCGCCCCCCACCCTTAGTTTCTGTGTGCTCTTAACATCCAAAACTACCCTATGCTGTCTTAAAAGACTTTGTCCACCGTTACAATCGGTTGATTATTTTACTCTAAGGGGGGGGGGGGGGAAAAAGATATTTGTTGAAATGTTTACGTGAAAATTATATAATAAGGGACAAGATGAGCTACAAAAAAAAATAAAAGAGCAGTTAGAAGAAAAATTCTAAGCCCTGACTAAGCCTATGATACGGACTGACCCCCCAGTTCAATACGTGTGGTTTATTGGAGATTGGTTATTATTTACTGCTTATAACAATTTGTTTAATTTTAATTTTTAATATTAACAAAGAATGTCTCTCGAGGGGCCAGAATCAAAAGCGCAGCTAGCTCTCAATTGCACTGCAGTAGAGCTAAAAGACTAGCAGACAATACTGAGTTTGATCTAATAGGAGTGCCAGACATGTTTATGGATTTGAATACACCGTGACTGGGGTTTCACAACGAAACAGAAATTGAAGACAAAAAAAAGTCCCAGCAATGTCCTACCCTAGAAGAGATAAGAATATTTACGGGCAAACGATTTTGGGCAAAACAGGAATACAACCTTCATAAAAGAGAGACGCTTGGTCGTGTTTCCTGAAATTGGCTTGGAATTTAAAGTTTGAACTACGAAGCCCTAATTATACTTTGATAGAAAAACATTTTAGAAAGGGTTTGAAATGCAGGCCCTTTCTGTTAGTCATGGTTCCAGGACACAACTGAAAAAAAAAACAGATTAAAATCACTTGGCATGGTCGAATATATGCTAAGCGAAAGAAGTCCCTTAGCTGAAGTGGGGGGTGACACCCCGTCGGCCTTAGAAATTACCCCAACTAACCGTCACTACTAGCAAATGTCGATGATTTTTTCGCTTATTTCTATCGAGGGGCGGGCGCTCCTAGTTTGCCAGACCATACGTTACTTAGAGGTATACAATATAAAGGTGCAAAACTGGGATGCCCCTTCTTAAAGCTTGTATTGCATTTACTCAAACCCGGAGACAAAATAATAATCCCCCAGGTCTCATCTGACACGTTACTGTGATGTTTGGACAACGAAAACTAACGTTCCTTGACTTTTTTCTATTAAGTATGTTGATTTTATTGCGTTTTACCTTGTTACTGAAGTGCTCCGGAAGGATAATAAGAGGATATGATACAAGATTATTAATAAACTAATCTTATTTAAAATGGAGGTTCAGCAGTGTAGGGTAGAGCAAATAACTGACCTTCAAAAGAAATAGAAAGTGATTTGGATAAGTATAGAGCTACCAGAAAAGAAATATGCTAAAGCTTTAAATACTTTTCTTATGTATTACTGGCGCATCAGCTGGAGCTAGCGTAAGTGCGGGGTCTAGTGTTGCTTTTTTTTCCTTCTTGTATGGGCTGGAGCGCCAGCCTCTTTAGCATTCGGGGGTCTTTGGTTGGGTTTAGGCGCCCATGTCTATGATTTGTCAGTGCTGTTTTAAAAAAATTAATTCCTACATTACCAACAAGCACACTGCCATTGTTGCCCTAGCATCCGCAAAACTTTGTTCCTAAAGATTAAGAATACAGCCCATTCATTACAGGATGAAAAACATTACGGACGAAGAATTTCAGAAGATTAATGGCTGATGTGTGGGATTTTAGCGGCCACACCAAAATTGAACTTCCAAAAGGAGTGGAGAAAGACATTTTACTTCACGGACAGGTAGATCCACTGATGCAATTAAAACAAAACATGTGAAAACAAACACATGATCGTTACAACCAAATAGGCCCCCAAAAAAATATAAGTTCAACAAAAATGAAAGTTTACGCAAACAACTAACACTATTTTTTTTGTTAATCACGGTGTTTGGCGGACAACTTGCTGCTCCTCGCGAATGTAACCCGATTTTTAGGGGGGCGGGCTTTTTAGCAGAAGAGTCTCTCTAATAATACACTGGTAGGATCTGTTTTCTAATTCGTTTCAACTTCATATAATCTGCGCAACCATATAGGATCTGTGGCTCTAATTCCTAACATCACTTTACCTCTAGGAGGCATAATAGTATCTTACTTTTAGCCCCAAACGGCAAGAGTTTTTGAGTCCCCTGCACCTCTCTTCCGTAATGCTAATTTTTTTAATATTTTGATTGCGTTCAACTGGCTTCAACCCTGTGCTTGATTCTTCATTGGTCCATGGAGGGTAACAGACTTGCCGGCAATCTCCTTACCCATTCTGTGTTACGCGTCGTTCTGTCCATGTATTTCTCTGTGATATTGAGAGCGTAAAAGGGCGCTTCCCAGTATGATTCTATTATAGTTTTCTTACTAGGGCCTGTGATCGATGGTTGCCTGGATCCCTCTCGTAACTGTAACAAGATGTTTGTAAAATACAAACTGGTGTACAGGCCTTTTAATCTCTTTGCCATCTATCAACCTGAATTATCCGGGATTCCTTAATGGGCCTTCCATGTATATTGTTGTTAAAGCCACACAGCCAACAGCAAGTTGAGCGTTTATCCGTTAAAGGTTCAGCGTCTTTATATCTGAAAGCATGTCAACAACTGGTCAAGGAGCAGTACTTCACTTTTTTCTACTAACTTTTTCTGTGGAAGATACAGCAAGTCATTGGTGGGGGTTGTCATTAGGGAACGGAATTAACAAATTTAGGCCTTATTATTCTTTTGGCGGGCTGGCAAATATAGTTGCCAACATGCTTGTTTTGAAAGCCCAGTCTTTCCGCATCAATTCGACATCTTAGAGCTTTATCAGTTTTTGCAACCAGCAGTCCTTTTCCTTTCCAAGCCCCTTTAGGAGAATTAAGAGATTTTGTACATCATTTATTGTCCATTCAGAAGGTCCTGTAATTTTCATTGTATTTTAATTGTTTTGTAGATTGTGCAAGAATATAGTAGATTGCTCCCATAAGCACCCACAATAAACACCCAATTTCTGCCTATTTTCTGTTCTTCTGATGGTTTCATAAAAGTAGACGGTTCTGGCGGTGGTGATGTTAGAATCTTCTTTCCTTGTTCTACTAGTAATACTCATTCTATTGCGTCATCAACGTCTGTAAATGTGTGCTCGGCATTACCCTGTTCCCTTAACGTTTTAGTGAATAAAGTCCTAAGGGGGAGCACTCGTCGGTTTCTCAGAAGTCGTCTCTTGCCTTAGCTAAAGTTTCACATTGCCTTATTATGAGTTTCACTCTCTTCATTCGGACCCGCAATTTACTAAACATATAAATTGCTTCCGAGAAGGCTAAAGGCATGAACAATAGTCCTCTACCTTCATAACTACGCTCCAGCCATCTTTTTATTAATTATATTTTTCTTATGAAATTAATCTTTCTATGAACTTAAGATTTTCTGGGATAATCCCTGTGTAACAAGAAAGTCTTTTGAGGCAATACCCTGCCGTAATTACCCAAACTATAACTTATAACAGCATCCTCAATGGCTAACCTCCTAGTTTCAGCCGGCCTCATTTTTAAACATGTGTTTTGCTAGACTCTATAGCCTATACTAAGTCCGCTCTTTCAGCAGAGTGGTTTAAATCGTTAGGATAATCTGTTTTTTCACTCTATCTTTTTTTATTAAATAAAAAAACTAATTGAAATACTATATACGTCAAAGCTGTCTATGTGCTTTTTGTCTTAATCAGTTCCTCTTTTGTTGTTAAAGCTCTAAAAAAGAAAGTTGGCAACTAGTTTGGGCGACTCTTCTATCTTCCCCAGGTTGGGGCGGTTTTATCCACCTAACCCCAAACACATTTTGCACTGAGTTGAATAAATCTATAACACCACCGCTAGGCACGGCATAATTAACCAGCGTTGAAACTCATGGTTTTTAAACGTATTATATATTTTTATAATGCTTGTAAAAATTGATTGTGACGAAAAACTATTACAGTGTGAGGAGCAGCCGACCCCCACTCAGCAGACCACGGCATAACGAAAGATTATACTCTCTAGCTGCGTGTCGGAAAAAAACTAAACCAGTTTTATGCATCTGAACTACGTGTTCGAACAGATTCAGCAAACTGTTCATTCCGACGTTGCGAAGTACTACGCTATGGTTCGAAGCACCACTAGGAGGTTCAAAAATGTTAGATCAGGGGGTCGACAATGCTTCGCCTATCTGCTAAGTTTGTAAGTAATGATGGCGCGGTTGGTTCAGGAAGGAGATTTAAAAGATGAGACTTATCACTAGATCGGTTTAAAAAATCCACTAGACCACTCTTGCATGTGACATGTATTACAGAGTTGGACGATGTTTGCCCATTCATCATGGGCTTAATTACTTTTTATTATTATTTAATTTTAATCATATTAATTTAGTCGCAATAAAAAAAATGAGCGATCAGGGAGCCGACGCCGCCGGACACTTGCAGGACCCTTCCCCCCCCACAGGAGCAGATGTACCCCAAGTGAATGTTCCGCAGTGAGTATGTTGTGTTTCTAAAGCCTAAAACTCCGGGGTGTTGAGGCTGGGCGTAAACTAGGTGACATGGAACGACTGAGAAAAGCAAACAATCACAAACCAACTTTTGTTAGATAGTGAATACAGCTATCTCCACCAACAACAACACAATTAAACAACAACACAATCGCAATCACAATCAAACATTAAAGATGTATCATTATGTATTGGGTGACGGTGCTGTTGTTGTTGGTTTTGTTGCATACAAATACTAACACCTATAACTAGCCAAACAACCCAACGCTGGAGGCAGCCCCCACAGTTAAAAGAAGGAGAACCGCCCCCCTCCTTCGGCAAAAAAAAGCGAACCTCCTGCTGTGATCCATTTTTCTATGGAATAGTTTTTAAGAAACTAGATAAAGGACAATTAAGACCTCGATAAGTTCAAGTAAGTGCCGGTATAGAAGACTTTTTAGAAGTTAAGGTGCATGTATAAATTAACAAGTTACGTGTAAGTAAATTAGAAGTTCTTGGTAAGTGACTAGTTTAGCTTCTTCGTTAGGTTCTTAAGTAAGTACTAGTTAGGTTCTTGAGGAACTACTAGTTAGGCTCTTAAGTTATGTCAAGCCAAGTCATTCAGGGCAGTACTGTAACCCCTTAATTTGTTATTCCCTGGAGAGACAATGTCAAAATGCGGGTTCGCGATTCACCCTAGGTTTTTTGCGCGAAACCCCCGTTTTTAAAAGTACTTATTACGTCAAGTTAGGGGTTTTGGCATGTTAATTTTTACGAAACACAGGTTGTTAATTTGTCCAAACTGATATTTGAGATGGACCGTGATTAGTATGTGAAAAGGGGGTTTTCAGGCCAAAATAACATGGTTGGTCTTTTTTTTTTTTTCTTTATTAGAATCCTTTATATTTCCTTCCAACTTACACTAAAATAGGACCCCAATAATCCAGTCCATCAACCGTTTATGAAAGGTTTTTTTTTTTTTTGCACAACATAAATATATATATATATAGAATATAGATATATAATATCTATATATTTATATATATATACTCACACACACCCATAACCACAACACAGACCTCTACACATATACTACACGCAACATTACAGGAGGAAAAACCATTCAATTAATTCCAACGTTTCAAAAGTCAAAAACAGCACACTGCGTAATCATACTCAATACCAAACAACAAAACATAATATTGCGACAGTAACTGCAATAGAGATAAATTAATATATAAAAAGATAACCGAAAGTAAATGGAAAAAAAAAACGAAAAAAATAGGGTTCACTGCACAAACCTCCCTGGTTGGTTCCTACCCCCGTGCAAAACGAGCAGAGAAAACATGTTGCATGAGTTACATTTACAGGTTAGGGGCCTCTTCCCCCAACCAGAAAGAAGCAAAGCTGCAGAGAGGCAGAGAGAGAGAGAGACGAGAGTGAAGACCGAGAGAGAGACGTGAGAGAGAGGACCGAGAGAGAGAGAGAGAGAGAGAGAGTCTTGTACTGTTTACCAAGTAACCCTTTCATATGTAATGGCCTTAGGGGAATGCCAACACCTTGTCAAAATAAACCCATGGTATCCCCACCCATTGTTCACAGAAGTGAGAATATGTACCCCTGTAATGAAGATATGAAGATAAGGTCAGAATATCTGTTTTTTCTTAACACAAAAAACCTTGCACCACGGGGTACTGCCCGTTGCCATGTAGAGGTAATATATAGAATTATGCAGTTAATAAGATGTAATTATGCCCAAAAGTGTTGATAACACCTCTTTGTATCCAAACAAGATCAGTTCCTTGACAGGAGCCATATTTTCACACGTGTTCACTTTTGTGGTCAGAAACATGCGTTATATCAAGCCAGAATTTTGTTACACTTGTACCTTCCATAACAGGGGTTGGATGGTTTGAATATCTTCCTGGCAAAAATTACAAATTGGTTTTCTGCGTCTTCACCAAGCTTGCCAGTATTAAGTACAGTTTCTTGTTGGCAAAAGCGAATGTAATATACGCGTTGAACACCCCATTTCAAGTTTTGTGTCGTATAAAAAGTTACCACTGTTTAAAAATCTTGAACCAGTTCCAATTTTTCAAAACTAAGGTTCCATTTTAGAACCGCGCCAGGCAACACATCAGATTTCAAACGTAGTCCCTGTATGCTCATGTTCCCTTCCTTTGCAGCTTTCCAAATTTTTGTTTCTATGACCCGATATTCTATCTACCCAACTGATATTACATTTCCGTTGATACTCTGTTATAGCGTTAATAATACCCTGTATACCAAAAAGAAGTTGGTTCTTGTTAATGTTTGGATGACGATCTTGAAATTCACGAAAGGTATCAGAATCTGTTCTACAGCAACACTGATAGCTGGTGAATAAATCATGTTGTTCTCCTCACCCATCCCCTTGATAAAAACACACAACATGTTGCCTCGTAATATGAGTTGTTGTTGTGGTAGTGGAATACATTCAGCCAGGAACTCTGCCGGGCTCCGGGAAGGCCATTTTGCATGACATAGCGCTTGACAATGCTTTAGTACATCTGTCCCCCAAATAGGTTATTAATGCACCTCAACCAAACATGCAACATATTCTCGCCTAGTTTGGGCAGGTTCACAAAGTTAGGAACAAAATGCCTATATAACCCTTTGCAAGCTTCCCTCAAAAATTAAGTCTTTTTAACCCATGCCAATCAATGACGCCAATATAAGATGCAAATCAATCATTTGTAACCCGCCTTCAGTATATGGTTTTAACACCAATGCATTCTTTTTATCTTTTGCATGCTTCTTCACTCTCCTCATAAAAAAGAATACAATACAGTTGTCGTCGTTGACAAAATTTTAGTTGATGGAGCTGGCATGTTTAATTAGATAAGTATGTTAGGTTTATCCAAGAGTTTTTTTATAATGTTTATCTTACCCAGACGGAGAGAGGGGTATCTCTCTTGCTCCCACCTCCCTACTAGTCCTTTTTAAGTTAAGTAAACTTCCATGGAAATTGATTTCAATCATCTATTGACAGTCTAGGCAAAATTGAATGCCCAAACTCTTAAAAACATCCTGGGTTCCAGCAAAAGTTCTCATCACGCATACGTTAACCTTGTGGGTAGAGGGGGTTTTTCTTACTTCCAAACCAAACTTACTTTTTTTTTTAAGGTGTATTTTTTTTTTTTTCAATTTTATTGATTTTAGACCCGGTTATGTGTGAAAGCTTTTCAAACAATTAATAGCGCTTTAAATGACTTTTCTGTGCCATCCAGACAGATATTAGTATCATTCAGCGAATTGCGACAGGGTGAGACCCCCTGCTCCTCGACCTGAAATTCCTTTGATATCATATGCTGTCCTAATTAAGACAGACAAGTTAACCTCTGCACCAATTAGTATAAATTATGGGGAGCATGGATCCCCCGTGCCGCACTCCACGTCTGATAGGGAACCAACTGGGTATTGTCCCATAAACGGGACTCATCAGGTTGTTATGTGTTTATAAAAGTAGCAGTCCATTCCATTTAATAATGTCAGGGCCCCAAAGTTGAAGAGTTTTAATGCCTTTTTCAAAAGGACCAAGCGATAGAGCGAATACGCTTTTTCACCTATGTTGCGCCCTGCATAAAAGCCCTGTCTGATC
>JAFLJL010014640.1:42500-57706 GCA_018398815.1 Conus ventricosus | reverse complement strand
GAAGGGAAAAAGGAAGAGACCTTGAAAATGATAGGGGAATCATTTCAGCGTGTAAGCTTTTAAAGGAAACATTTCGGGATTAATCAATCTGCAAATCATCCAGCACCTACAACTCAAACCCCCAAATTGGGAAAAAAATATCTTGAAATAAAAAAAAAAAATTCGAACGCATCAACAAACATGAAAAAGATTAAATAATTTGGGAAAGCATGATCGATCTTATAAAAAAAGTTGATGAAAAATAAAAACCCCCCCCTTTTTATGGGGTCCTCCAGTCCCCGATGCATATAAAACTCTGGATTAAAAAATACCGTTTTGTGTTTGTCTATCTAACGCTTCTTTGTTACAACTTTTGGTTAACTCAGTAATAATCGCAGTTTTACTTGTCATGAGAAAGCCTTATTCCAAAAAATGCTTCTTATAGTTGTAGGATATTTTGACTGCACAACGCGCGAGAATTTTCCCTTTGCTTTTCAAAATGTTTTTCTCCTGGCCAAAAAACGTCTTTTTGCCCTTTAACCCCACATACCCCTTGATCACCTTTTTCCAAAAAAATTCTCCTTCTCTTTCCTAAAACCTTCTTGTTAGAAATTTAAATTTAAAAGGGCGATTTTTGGGAAAATCGACGTGTCATCCATCCACCCCCCCCTTTAGCTACTTCAAAATTCCTTCTTTAAAATATCTTTCAGTAGGGATATCTAAAACAAAACATCTGATCTGTGTAAAGTCTCGGACTCAGGATACGGGGCTTAAAGTAGTCATAAGAAATTCAACATCAAAAGTTTTGATAATTCTAAAACAGTAAACCCAATAAATACAGGTTTTCCAATTGCCCTTTCTTTTTTTCACATTAAGCCAAAAAGGGAAATGAAATCTTCTGAAGTCCTAAATTAGGTTTTGAAGTTTGCTTAATTGCTTCGTTCTCTTTGGGGACCAATCTACTCTTTTACGTTTGTGCGATTCCCATAGTTTTCCAAAAAACGTTGTTCATCAGCTTGAAAAAAATCTTTTTCTGAAGCATCTGTGGATTTGTTTTGAGATCAGGTTCTTCATATTTTTGGGGGTTTATGAACTGTTCTTGATCAAAAAAAATTATGCGATGAACTGCTGCAACTTCAAAACCAAGCTTTAAATAAAAATTTTAGAAGTCGTAATGACAGACAAATTTTTTTTCCTCGAAATTAGGCACAAGTTTAGGTGGGTTTCCTTTGGGTCCTCTTTAGGGTTTCTTTCTGCAAGGGTATTTATTATGCAGGTCATCTTTTTATGAGGAATTCTAAATCACCTTTTTAGAATGTACCACGCTGTTTGATCAGGCGTTAAAACTGCTCAACCACTTAATCCCTTTTTAATATTTTTCGGATCGCCGCCTGTTACAATTTTTAAAATTTCGTAATGAAGTGATTGCGCCCTACCCCAACCCTACAATTTTTTTTGCATCTAAAACATAAATAGTAGACTTTTTTTTAAATCGGACATAGCCCTCCAAATATTTTTTGTTTCTTTACAGTATGGGCACGCCATACTAATTCCCCCCCCAACCGTTTTCAAACACTAATCATTGTAAACAACAAAAAATCAATCGTTCCCCCGTAAACTTTAAGAAAGCATCCCAACTCATCCCGGCGCAGAAAAAAAATGCGCAGGATCCGGCTGTAATGTTTCATCAGGCTTTCTTAGTTTTCAAAGACCGGGCCCAAACAACTCCAGCCCCTAATGGGATCAGAAGTCTCCCATCGTTTACCTCTAACTTTTGCCACGCATCTTGAGCATCTGGAATAGAATCCTAATGTCCTTTCCTCTAAACTAAAAAAGAACGCCCCCTTAGGGGGAATGGGGTCTTCAAAAAACCCTTTTCCCCAACTGTTCATTATCAAAAGGGGTAAACCCCCTTTCTAACAAAGTTGAGTCAAATATTCTTCTGTTATTGGCGGGACTTAAGGACATGCCTGACCAATGACCCATCATGTGCTGCATAAGTCAAAAAAAGACGTTTTTCAATTAAAGCCATGTACTTTTCATGACGTGCAAGCTGACCCCCCGAAGGCACCCCCCCCACTTTTTTCATTATAAGATGAAGTCGTAACCCGCAATTTAAGAAAGAAACAGGCAGCTTCCGTCTTTTGGGTCAACCTTTATTGAAGATTGCTTTCTGTGTCGCCCCCTTTTAAATTTTTCCGCAATGATCTGTCCTTACTGGGGGTTTGGCTTCCTCACTGTTAGACATTAGTTCTAAACCCAAACCCAAAACCAATGTGTGGCTGATTTTATACGTTGTTGGCTTCAGGGTCATTATATTTCAATAAGTTTAGATTATTAAACATCATTACGCACTTTTTCTGCAGTTTTCTAAGAAGAATTCTGCAGCATTGGGCCCCTCATATAATTCTGGTTTTGAATGAACCCCATCCACCTAAAAACAAAAGGGAAAATGAAAAAATCTGGTGTTTACTCACAGGGCTGTTTTGGGGAAGTCCTGGGGGTTGGCCCTTTAAAGGAACAATGAGCGTTCAATCGCGTAAACTACGTATGGAAAATTTTTGCATCCTTCCATTTCTTAAACAACTTTAACCTTGGGGGGTGTAATTATTTTTCTTATTACAGCAAACTGGACCGATACAGTGTTTCTTTTTTCGCTCGGGGCTAACAAGGAATTCTTTTTAAAAAATTTTTTCCACGAATTTTTGTTTACCCCCTTCTTTGAAGTAGCTGCATTAGTTTTACCATTTTCGATAAATTTTAAAGTGGAGCCCTGCTGTGAAAACTCATAGTAAGTCAACATGATTTTTGTCTGGATCACCAATTTTTGGGCTGTTCTTGACACTTTAATGGGCGTAGATTTGTTTCCCACCCCATTTTAATAAAAAACATTTTAGGGTTTGTTTTTTCTTCAAACGATAAATTTGACAAACCTAACGGAAAGGAAATTTTCCCCTTGAATTTTAAGATTTTGGTGTTTTTGCCATAGTTGGTCACTCTCTCGCGTGCGGGACAAAATGCCCTTGCAAGAACACACCACGAAACATTTGTCGTCTGAATTCTTTATGTTTAAAAAAGCTCTCTTTGAAACCAACTCCGAGTTGGAATTAAGCCTGCCTACAATCGGGCATATTTAGCCTGTTTTAATCTAATCTCAAGACTTCGCCCTCTGCCA
The DNA here is from genome assembly GCA_018398815.1 of Conus ventricosus. Lineage (NCBI taxonomy): Eukaryota > Metazoa > Mollusca > Gastropoda > Neogastropoda > Conidae > Conus > Conus ventricosus. The sequence continues at coordinate 54,552 of JAFLJL010014640.1, read as the reverse complement.
CCAAGCCTCTCTTTTAGCTTTTTCAGGGGCCCACATCAAACTGTGTAAGCAGTTCGTCTGCCCAACCGGGTGTTAAGTCTTATGAAAAGAATGTCTGCTTTTTTAGTTGAGACCCAATTCTAGATTTTCTTCATTATTGTTCATATCAATTAAAAAGCTAACTTACTTTAACTGGGGGGTTTTATTTTAGTTTATTTGGGAACTTGAGAAATTGCATGTACAACGCTTGCCCGCACTTTCTGGTTTAATAACTCAAATCAAATCATTCATGCTCTTACAAACCCCTTTTCCGAGCTTCCTTCAAACAATTCATCGGGGTTTCAAATCTTAGCCATGCGTTTTTTCTTTCAACCCAACATTTTTTTTTTAAATTAAAAAAAATACAAGGGCTTAACAAATCAATACAACGTTTTTTTTTGTGCGGGACTCTAAACAAATTAAAAAAAAACCCTTCGATTTTGTTACTGGAGCTTTTTAAGAACAGAGTTTTAATGTCTCTTTTACTTTTTTTAAGCATTCCTTTTTTTTATCTGCTCGGCGTCTGGCTGTTAAAAAAGTTGTCCTCGCCTTTCTTTGAAATCAAACTTTGCTTTTTGAGCATCAAATGGGCCTTAAACGTTAAATTTTCTTTTCCCGGATGTTTGAGTCAGCTATGCTTTATTTTTTGTCATTTTGAACGAACAAAATTTACCTTATTATTTGAACCATAGCTGTGTCTTTTGGATTTTATTTTTAATTTTTTGCCAGCCGCATTTACAGAAAATAAAACACGGGCCAGACAAAGAAAAACCCTCCTAGAGGTAAAGCTGGGGGTGCGCCTATCCCTTTTTCAAAGAGACCAACACTCGTTCCTGCTGAAGAGCCTTATAGCCCAAGTTTCCATTTTTAACATTTTAAACAGCAAAAAGGGCAGCAAATACCTTTTTTTGGGTTTTTGTTTATTTTGAAAGGCTGCTCTAGACTTGCTGCATTTGCGTAATTTTTGTTAATCTAAGGTTTTTATGTTAGGGTTTTTTTCTATCTCTTTTTTTTGGCGGCGCGAGGACATTGGATAAATTTTAAACAGACAGCTTTTTAATAAAATAAAAATAATTATATTGATATTTTTTAATCTTTTTTTTCAAAAATTCAGCGCGCATCATATTTTAAAAAACAAATGTACTTAAGCTTTTTATCGGCTTCTTTTTCTTTATAAATTTGAATTTTTTATTCTCTCACAGTTCTCCCGCTTCCTGCAACTATTATCCTCTGTTGACCTTAGTCAATCCATAAACCGTATTCCTTTTGTTAAAAAACATCAAGCCTAACATGGAAGATGTAAATCTTTAACAAAAGGGTAAACTTTGGGATTTCTACACCTCCCCCCTCCAAACAGTTTTTTTATTTCATCAAATGCTGATAAGGGTTTAAGCCCGCAGCGAGATTTTTTTGGACTACCCTCAATCGAACATTGTATTTCGTTAAATTTGGATTAATAAATTTTTCACTTCCCTTTCGAAGGGTTTCTTCACTTCACACAGCAAAAAATCCCTTTTAAGCGATCTTGCGCGACACTAAAACTAAAACCCCATTATTGTCTGCCCGCTTCGGGGATATGTTGTATGATAATCACTCTTCGTAATATAGCAATTTACTGATATTGTTCCCAAATAGCCTTGCAAAATTGGGGGTTTGCAAAAAACGTCAAATTAAACGGATGTCAGAAATCTGTACTTTGCTCCTTTCTGATGATTTGATAACCCTTGTATTCTTTAAAAGTTAGTTCAAAAACAACGTTTTTTAAATCTCCTTGAAATTTGGGGCATGCGCTCTTAACAACCAAAATCAAGGGGAATGGAAAAGCGTTTCCAAACGAAAAATTTGCAGCTTCGGGGCCTTTTGCCGCCCTTTACATCTCCAGCCCTATTCTATGTTTTTAGTGCTTCTCATTTTCAAACCTTGAAACGCAAGATCAGCCCTTTCATTCCCGTTACCAAAAATCAAATGGGTTAAAAAAAGTTGCATTGTGTAAGAAAAAAATTTCTTGCCCCCAAGTTTATAGAAATTTTCTTAACGATTCCCCCGCCCCAAATTTCTGTACAACTGTCCTTTTTGGGGTCTTTTGTTAAAGCAGTACTTTTTGAAAGTAAGACGCGCGGCCTGGCACAATAAAATTAAAACCGCCCCTAGGCGGGAAAATTTTAACAAAGATTTGACCCGCACAATAGTAATGGATTATTTGGGGAAAAATATTCCTTTTATTTCCCTTCACGCCAAAGGGTTCTTTTCAGTCTTCATGGGGTCAAGAACGGCCATAGCTTGTGACATTTTTTTAAAAACAAAAAAAAAAATTTAATTTTTAAAAAACATGGCAAGCATTGAAGATGAAATTATATTTTTTTAGATCCTGGAGACGACATAGGAAATGACCCTTTGGTACAACACCTGGGGGGCTCTCTTTGCGCGTAATTTAAACAGAAAGTAATTTAGATCATTATACCAAAGTTTGGGCCAAAACCCTCCCAAATTTAATAGACCTAAGATTTTGAAAAAAGAGCCATTTTTTTGTGAGGACGCCCAAGGAAATCGTTCGCTTACAACAAAACCCAACCAAAAAGTTTTTAGCCATTGGTACAAATTAACAAAGGCCAATGTGAGCAAAACAAAACGCCTTGGCATTACAAAACCCAAAATTAATGGGATCATTTGCAAACTTCAAAACACACTGCAGGAACTCCCAACAAAACCAAATCAAAACTGGAACTTAAAGAATTAAATAAATCGGCAGATAAATAATAAATGCAAAAGCAGAAACCAGTTTTTAGAAAAAACAGCATTAAAGACTATACCACCACCGCTACCCAGCAGAAATAGCACCCTTATCAGTTTTAAGAACCTTTAAAGGGGCGAATTAACAAAAAATTTTAGCAAAACGGGTGAAAAGATGAGCATATAAAAAAAAAAGAAAAACTCGTTGAGGCTATGACGCCAACTTAGGGTCTGATATTTAAAAAAAAAATAACCCAAAGGGGAAAAGAACTTTAAAAAGAAGACAGCAAGACAGAAACGTTTTCTACTAACCGGAACAATTAAAACTCAAGGAGAAATAAGAGAAAAATATCCAAAAATTTTAATAAGACACAACGCAAACAGAAAGAATAAGAACACTGTTTAGAAGCAAGGGGTCACATTCCCCAACTTATAACGGCCTGGGATTTGCAATAATACACTGGGTTGGCTAATAAGGGGCAGTGGCAAAGCCCAGTGCCCTCCACCCCATCCCTCCATCGCCGCCTATAAATCAGGGTAAAAAAACACTTGATCTCTTTCGGATTTATTAAAAAAAATTAGCCGGTAAAGCTATAGACTCTTTACCAGGTATTTAGGGGGGTGTTTTAGCTGGGTTTTTGTCTACTGCAACAAATATTGGCTTTTGGCCGAGCACTTTGGGCATTAGTTTTCTTAATATTGGGTTTATTTTGTAAAATAAAGACCGAGTAAACCTAGGCCGTTAATCCAAGAACAACGCTGCTTTTTTATAAATTTATGGCACGCGAACAGAGCCGCGAGCTTTTCTGGTCTTTAACGTCTTTGGGGTTTGGGCCACGGGGATGGATGACTTAATCTTGGGGGGGCATCTTGTTTTTTTGTTTCAATTTACGGCTCAGAATTTATGTCGTTTGTCCAACCTCTGTTCATTTCCGCAAAAAAATTTCATTTTTAGTTCTTATTTTTCCCCACCCCGGAGCGAGGTCAAAGGTACATTTATAAACCAGTGCCAACAGCAAAGTCTACTTTTTATCTGCGTATTGAAAACATTTTGGACCTTTTTTATCTTTAAGGAAATCAACTGTAAATTAATGGCATCCCTAAATTTGCTAAGTATTTTTTTTGTCATAAACCAGTAGAAGGATCAGTTAAAACCGATCTTTCCCGGCTTTTGGGAACCAGCAAACACCAAACGAAGACGAATAGAGTCATTTATTCGTTTTATTCCTGCTTTAGTTTAAAAGGGCCCCTTAGAAGTGTCTAAAAAATGTTTTTCCAGCTGTTATGCTCTTGCCTAGGACCCCAGGGGAACACTGTGCCTAAAAAAGAGTTAAAGGGGGATTTCCATCTAGTTATATTTTTTTGTGCACGCCCCCAAAAAAAGGGGTGCCTAAGCCATGATTGCGGCCAATTTTTTTCTAAAGTCGTCTTTAGTTAATATTTAATTCGTTTTCAGATTCTTTCAAAACCTTTAGTCATTCTGTGCGAAGGTTAAACGGGTTTGTCATTTGGTAATGGGCTTTCAGTTTAGCAAAAAAAGCGAAGGGTAAAAAAAAATGAAAACATACACGCCCACCAAAGGGTCAGGATGATTTAAGTGATCACATACACCTCCACACCCCGTTTGCACAAAAAAACCCGCAAAGTTAAAATGTTCTGATAAAAATGCTCGGGTGACTGAACCCAACTTTTGCGTAGTCTTTTTTTAAAAGGGGTTTAAAAATCTGCTTAATGGATACTTCCTTTTATGAAAAAGGGGTCATCTGGGGCACAGAAATTCGAGGGTTCAGTTGTTTTATTTTAAGATTGATGGGCCCAACAGAATATTTTTTATCAGTAAATTTGAATGCACTCATTTTTAATTTGTTTTTTAAAAAAAGTTGAACAAAAAACAACTCAAGACCGCCCTTCGTTTTTTTTAAAAACATGCTATTAAAAAAAGAAAGCGGAACCAGAAAGGGCGCGCCCATGAAATATCTACAAAATCGTAGGGGTTTAAAATAACAAACCCAAGAAATAATAAGATTAAAAAAGTTTAAAAAAGAGGGCCAAATTATTAGCCAGTTAACCATACCTGAGGTATTTCGGTTTTGCCGCTAAAAGAAGCAATGATAACTTCGACAGCTCCAAACTTTCAAGCAATCTGAAAACAATGGACCCAAACCCAAGAAAAAAGTAGGTCTAATTTTTGATAAAGGGCCCCTAAAATGTTAGTTTTACAAAGCCCAATCGGCCGTTCATAGTTTTAAGGTTACTCAAACAAAACTACATGAGGGAGAAAACCGCTCGTCTCATTACAACTTACTCTAGTTCAAATTTGAAACTGAGCACTGATGAAAACTATAGATGGAAGGCCCCCAACTGTTTTAAAACTCTTCCGCAGGGGAAAGCTGATATTGCGATTATGAAATTTAAAAAATTCCCAAATTACAGTTTTTAAAAATAATTTGTGGAGGGTCGGTCATTTTAAAAAAAAAATCAAAGCAAAGCGGGGAAATTGTGAAAAATAAACCGCACATTGTTTTTGGAAAAAAATAATACGTTTTCTAAAAAAAATAAGCCGTGGGGGAGAAGAATCAGGAGTTACATAGCGCCTGAAGGGGGTATAAAACCTTTGAAATTAAAAACCTTGCAGATGTTGCGGACTTTTAACAGAAAGGGAATAGGCCTTTGTTGGGTTTTGAGTACACTAAAGATGGGAATTAAAACGCCCAAAAAGGTTGGCAGCAAAAATTTTTCCCAAATAAACCAAATGCGCAATCTAGAGGGAAAAATTTGGGCCCGTATAATTAAAATAGTTCGAAAACCTGACCTCAAATGGCACTTAGAACCTATTTAGAATGGAAATAAAATTTTGAATTCAAAACCCATTTACAATTTTAGCCAAAAAAAAGTTTTAGAAAAACATTCAACTCTGGGCCCCTTTTCAGTAAGTCTTTTCCGGGCGACAAAAATCGGAAAAAATTGAAATAACCCGTATGGGAAAAAACAGTACATCCCCACAAAAAGAAACATTGTAAAAAAAGCTTCTACAAAATTACAGTTCTTTCCAAGCAGAAAATTAGGGGAACACTTCACATGAAATTTGAAATTTTTTGTCTTTAAAAGATGTGGAGGGATGGGTTGTGGGGGTTAGGACGTCCTTATAAAAGGAATTAAATTAGCTGCAAACTTAGACTTTTAAACCCTTAACGTTTCCATCGTCGTTCTCCCAAAGGGGGGATATTAAGACATAACAACAACCCCAAAAACAAAGTTGACTAAAAAGAAAAAAATCTTTCAGAACTGAATTGATTAACTTTCAATTTTGGCCTCATAGGGTTTTATTAAACTAACAATTTTTGACGGAGAGAGAAAAAAATAAAACGGATTAATTTAAATTTTTTATAAACTATGGAGGGGATTTTAAATTTTTGACAAAAACCCCCCATTGTTCATTGATTTGTGGACAGACGGGTTTGGGAAAACAATATTTTCCTCGCCTGTTTTCAAACATTTATCGTTAAATTTTTCTCAATTAAATTTTCTGCACAACACTTAAATGGAACAAAACAAATTTTGATGAAGGGTTTTTTTAAAGGGCGGATGATGCCATAATTTTAGTTGATCCCAGCAATAAATTAGTGGTGTTTTAAAAAGCCTTTTTTAGATTGTTTTAGGAACGCAGAACAATATTATTTTTAAAATGCGCTCGGGAGAAAGAGACAAGTTAAAAAAAAAAACGCTTTGTCAAAATACTTTCATGGAAGACATGCTGGATAAAGGTGGGTTTTTTGTCAAAAAATAAAAATCGGTTTTTAAAAGACTTTAGAGAACATTAAAGACTGTAGTTCATTTTTAAGAAAAAACAGAGACTCATTTTTTGAATGTTTGCGCGAAAAGAATTATTTAAAAAAGACAGGGAAAAAAACAGGGGTTAAACAAAAAAAAAGTCTGAAAAGTTTTTGTAAAATTTGTATTAAAAAAGGAAACCCCACACAATATTTTGTTTGTAGGGCATTATTTTTTGGGTTTTTGAAGTCTTACTTGTTAGAGAACGTAATATGCCGCTTTAGAGTCAACCGGTCGAACGGTTTTAACGTGTAATGCAGGTTGGGGTTTTTCCCGTTTAAAAAGGCATGCCCATAAACAAGTCGCTGAGAAGAAAAACGATAAAAGCCAATCCTAGGGTCAGCTGCCCAAACTGGGTTTAGGAGCACTGGCCTGGATTGGCATTTATCATTTCCCATTTTAAAAAAAGGGAAAATGAAAAAAAAAAAAAGAAAAACAATCAAAGAAAGAAAAAACAATGTAGTGAAATGTTGGGACGTCATTTAGGACATACTCATATCCAATTCCCCCCCTTCCCTCTCCCCTACAGGTTAGTAACCCCCCCCCCCCCCCCCAACCGCGTTTAAAAAGGGTTAAGAAGTTCGGACAATGGTGGGAAAACCTGGCGAAAGTTTTTAAAAAGGGGAGAAAGGGAAAAAGATAGGTGAAGGTAACGAGGGATTGAACACACACACACCACACCCCCACACACACACACACACACCACACACACACACACACACACCCGGCGCGCCCCGCGCGCACAACACAAAACGCACGCATACACCATACAACAACTACACCTATACAGGCACACGCCACTACATGCATGTACAGCGCGAGCGCGCGCGCGCGCGCCCGCCGCACAACACCACACAACACACAACAACCACACCACGGGCCCCGCACGCACGCACCACACACAACGCACGCACACACAACACCCACACAAAACACACACACACACCAACCCCACACACAACAACCACATACACACACACACACACAACACACCACACACACAAAACACCACACACAACACACAACCCCACACACACACCAACATGATTCAGAGAAAACAGTGAAAAAGCTTTGTGGGCCTCGGTTGTCAAAGGGAATGTTCCTACGCCAAACCAAACGTACAATAAATTTTCACCCTCCATAACTCAGTTTCAAGAATAAATTGTCCCAGCCAGTTTTAATTTCAGGGTGAAACAGACACAAAAAAACCTTCAATTTTTGGGAAAGGAAAGCTGCAAAAAGACAAAGTATATCACAGACGTCTAGCTTCAGTCCCGACCTTTCCCTATGGCCCCCCTCCCCCCCCCCCCCCCCCCCCCCCCCCCCCCGCATCCACCCCACCATCCTCCACTACTGCTAGCCTAGTCTTTGCACTGACCTGAAGAAAAGAACGTCAATTTTGCACAGGAGGACTCTCTCCGCCTCTCCTGTATTTGAAACAGAATCATAAAAAACAAGATGTAGAATTCAGAGAATCATAAAAAGAAAATGTAGAAATTTGTCCAAACTGTATTCTTCGAAAAGAGTATTTGAAATGGGAACGGACACTAAAATTTGTCCCTCATACACGCCTGTGTGTGTGTGTGTGTGTGTGTGTGTGTGTGTGTGTGTGTGTGTGTGTGTGTGTGTGTGTGTGTGTGTGTGTGTGGAAGGGGAGGGAGGGGTGGGGTGTGTGTGTGTGTGTGTGTGTGTGTGTGTGGTAGAGATGGGGTGTTCGCTTTCGAAAGTAGAATACTTAACAAAAGATAATTAAGAGGTAGAAAAGATATGCGCGCGCGCTCGAGAAAGCGTGCGCCTGTGTGTGTGTGTGTGTGTGTGTGTGTGTGTGTGTGTGTGTGTGTGTGTGTGTGTGTGTGTGTGTGCGTGTGTGTGTGTGTGTGTGTGTGTGTGTGTGTGTGTGTGTGTGTGTGTGTGTGTGAGAGAGAGAGAGAGAGAGAGAGAGAGAGAGAGAGAGAGAGAGATTGTGTGTGTGCGTGTGTGTGTTGTGCGTGTGTGTGTTGTGCGTGCGTGCGTGCGTGCTTGCGTGCTTGCGTGCGTGTGTGCATGTGTATGTGTGTGTATATGCGTGCATGCGCGCGCGCGCGCGCGCGTGTTTCTGCCAGTTCTTAAAAGCATTCTGATCGGATAGAACAATCCCAGTCAGTCTAATGGAGTGTTATCAACTTCTATGCCTATTGGCTTGGTTGATTCAAACGAAGTGTGATCGCTCTGGCACTCGTATTATTCATGCCTGTGACATTAAACAGGTTAATGCAAAAGGTGCCAGACTAAGTCTTTATACAGATGACTTGCCCTTTGGAAAAATGCACTTGTAATTTTCACAAATCGTTTCAAATGAATAGACGTTAAATTGAAGAACACGCCGATGGACCCCACACACACACACACACACACACACACACACACACACACACACACACACACGCGCGTGCGCGCGCGCGCGCGCGCTCTTTGATGTAGATTACACTGATGTCCGGAAAAATGATAACATTAACATTTTAACTTCTAAAGTGAGAGAAAACTTAGAAAACAAATATTCAGATCATTTAAAAATTCTTACGAATGTGTCACCGATCGGCGGTACTAAATCAGCCGTCCATGTAGTTGGAGTAATGGTAGCTCAGAAATAGAGAGCGTGTGCGCGTGTGCATATGTGTATATGTGTGTGTGCGAGCGTGCGTGTGTAAGATTGGGGTTTTGGTTAAGGTGGATGGTTAGGCTAGGTGGGGGCTGGGAAAATAAGACATACAATATTCTTAAATTCCAATCTTCACTTGTTGAAGGGATGGAAGCGGGAGGTTGGTTTCGTTTCCGATTGTTACCCTTTTGTTACTTTGGTTCTACACCAGAGAAGGCGGGGCAGGATATCGGCTGTTGTTGTGTTGTCAAGTCTGTGAGTTGTGGTAAATTGTCGTGTTGTTGCACGAGCAACAACTAGTCCGTTGGTCGGGCGTGTCAGCTCTGCGGAGGGATACGCTGCTCTGACCAATCGCTGTTTTGTGTTGTGAGTAGAGTTCGCTTCATTCCGACCAGGGCGGAATGCGTTGGGGTAGCTTCACTTCGGTCCCTGGTGTTCGTCGGAGGACGTGCTCCTTGTAGATGCGGTGGGAGCGCCGTTAGTTCTGAGTGAGTGACTTCGAGTCATAGTTAGGGCCAGGTCCTCGTCGGGTCTGGTGTGCCCTTGGCCTGTGCCGAGTCTGTGTCGTCTTCGTTGGCAGCCACTTGTAGCCAGTTGTAGAACTGGTGTGGTTGATCGTCTGTCTGTCCAGTTGTGTCAGCAGGTACCTTGCTCCGTCCTGAGACTGGGGCCAGACCACTGCAGTCTACTGCCGCGTGCCGGCAGGTGAGCGGCGGCTTTCTGTACCCGCTGTTTTCCTGGGAGAGGGAGACCATCCAGGCCGTCTGTCGTCTGTGAGGCAGCTCTCCTCCTGCTACCGGGTTCTTCCGGGAGTTCTCCAGCCACCTGTTACTTTTCCCTGGTCAGGCGTCCTGTGAGAGGGCGCTGCACCAGGCCTTCCCTCACCCTCGGTGTCCGGCGGGGCCTTCAGAGGAGGAGGCGTCGAGCCCCGGATCCGTCGAGAGGGCGTCTGGTGTGGGTGTGCGTTGGGTGTCGCGCTCATCGCAAGGAGGAGTCGGTCTGCGAGGAGCCACGGTCAGCGCCGGGGTGCAGAATCTTCCGGGGAGGTGTCAGCCTGCGAGGGGCCACGTACAGCGCCGAGGACTGGAGCTCTCCGGGCCGGGATGGGTGGTCCCATGGTTGTGGTAGAAGGGGTGTAGCGTTAGGCAGTAGGGTTAGGGGTGTTAGCTACTGCCTCCTTTTGGGACGTAGTGGCCAGCACAGTGTAGGGTACTTGTCGTTGCCTCCCTTAGGGACGCAGTGACCAGTGCGGCAGTAGTCCCGGGTCAAAAGAGAAGGGTGGGTCTTGGGGAGAGGTGTGGGTGGTAGTAGTTTAGAGATTAGAGTCCCTTGGGTTTGTCCTTGTCCCTAGTATTTAGCCACCACGTATGCGGGCTGTCTCTGCGTCCCTAGGTCGCAGTGATATACCGCAACTGGTGCTTTAGCATAGGTTAAGGTTCTCAGGGTCTTAGCAGGGTAGTGTGGGTCGGCGAAGAAGTGAGATACCGGTGTGTGGTTGTGGATGGACGTGACTGGTGGCGCCATAGTGTGTGTGTGAAATAAAGAAGTGCGCATGAGTGTAAAGCTGTGTTAGTGTGCTGTGTTGTCTGCTCTAGTGTGTAATAGGTGTGGGTAGGGGTGGTAGGGCCGTCCGGCGTAGCGACCGTGACAGTGATTCCGTTTGCCAGTTAACTGAAGGTTCAGGTTTTGTTATTCCGGCTTTAAAAGTTCAAAAAGCATACAGCCTTGGAAAAGGATTTTCAATTTTTACGGCAGAATTGTATGCTATTCTTATGGCATTACTCTTTATTTGTGATAGCAATCATTCTTTCTGTAACATTTTATTTTGTGTTGATTCTAAGGCAGTGTTGGATAGTTTGAGGGTTTGGGATGTTAAAACAAGGAAAGATGTAATATTTGAAATAAAGCATCTAATTACATTATTTCCACAGGAATAAATATAGTCTTCTGCTGGGTCCCTTCACACTGTGGTATTTATTGGAATGAAATAGCAGATAAACTAGCCAGACGCGGGGTAATGGGTAATGCTGCAAAAAATAATCTGAAGCTAGATATATATGAAATACATTCGTTATTGGAAAGCTGTTTCCGAATTGAGAAGTCTCAAGATAAATGTGTAATGGAAACATATCCTAGACATATTTCTAGTTTAATATACAAGATACGTTTGAACTCTTGGAAGACCAAATATTCCCAAAATATAGCGTGTGCATGTTCTAAGCCATTATCTGGTGAACATATACTTTTCCATTGCCCCATTTCAAATGCTCTTTATTCAAAAGCAAACATTGAAATTTCGAAATTTAAACCGGTTCACGCTATTTCTTTCACTTCAGAAATTGTTGAGGTTGCAAAAATTCTCTCAATCTCTAATTAGCATATTTTTATAATTATGATAGTGTAGGTTATATTTAAATTTGTACTGTTCTTGACATTATTTCTTGCCTTTTACTCCCCCTGTCCTCCTCCTTCCCCCTCGTTCTCGAGCGCGCAAATCGTTTCTACCACACTTAATTATGTTTTGATAAGTATTCTACTTTCGAAAGCGAACACCCCCATCTCTACCCAACCCCCACCACCTCCACAACTCTCTCCGTTTCCAACCCCGATCCCTTCCCTGGCGTTCAAGGACTTTTCCGCTGATTTGTTTTATTTACTACACAAAGTTTCACCAACACCCTCTCCTCCATACGTGCACTGCCACGCTCCCCTCTCTTTCACTCTATTCAAAAACAACTTTTACGGTACTGTAGACACCCTGAATAAAATTCTCTCCTTTGCGCGCGCGCCCACGCACACACGCACATAGAAACACACACACACACACACACACAC
>JAFLJL010014640.1:10000-32500 GCA_018398815.1 Conus ventricosus | reverse complement strand
ATGTTGATAAAACAAAATAAAAGCAAAACAATTCATCACGCGTTGATTGTTGGGCGTGGCTTGAGACAGCTAAAGCATGTTTGAAAGAGCAAAAACGCATCAAACATGGCGTTCATTTCTTGAGGCGCAGGTGGGCATGTCTGATTCATATGCCAGAAAACTTATTCAGATTTCAATATGTTTTTACAACTATCCTAAATTTCATAAGCTAGGAATCAGTATAAATGAACTGTGTAGCAAACGCCAAACCATTATTAGGCTTATGCAGCAGAATAACGATTTTCGAATGTTCTGGCAAACAAACTAGATAGGGTTAGGCAGACCTTAGTACATCTACCAGTATGGAGAGGAGTAGTGTGTGGCCAGCACTATCTTCATATAAATGCTCCAATATACAATGACGGATGTACTACTACTGGCGATTAGAGCCGCCATAAAAGCTTGGCTACAGCAATTACTGCTGTAACTCTGCCAAAGCCAGTTGCAAGCCTGGTTGAGAAAAGAGGAGCACAGCAAACTAGGCAAGTGATCATATGTGATCACTTGACCTGCAAAGCGCAGCAGCCTGCTGCTAATGACGTCAGCACGGAGCACCTGCAAACTAGGCCAAGTGATCATATATGATCACTTGACCTGCAAAGCGCGGCAGCACCTGCAAAGCTCAGCGGCAAACTAGCCAAGTGATCACATATGATCACTTGGCCTAGTGATTGAGGTTGCGGGCAAGACACAGCCTGTTTAGTCACAAAGCAAGAAGTGGTCCTAGTAGTTTCACTTCTTGTTTGTTTGTTGGTGTTTGTGTGTTTTGTCTACCCCACGCATGCACACCCCACCCCACCCCCCCCCGCACGCACGTCCCCCACCCCCACCCACGCATGCACACTCAAGTCATCCACAAGTTCTTAACTGAAGTTACCCCAAGTCACTTCTAAGTCATCTCAAGTTCTTACTTAAGTCATTCTCAAGTTGTCCTTAAGTCATCCCCAAGTTACTTCAAGTTCTTAATAAGTTCTTGATTAAGTTCTTGATTAAGTCACCTCAAGATCATAACTAAGTCATCCTTTAAGTACAACCAAGTTCTTATAATTATCAAAAAAAAAACAATCTATGTTTTTATCTTAAATAGTAGATGTCTAATTAGTACACACACGCCTCAAAAAACGCGTCATCGTTGAGATGTCTTGCTCAGCGTTCTCTGCATAGATCTTAATGAAGTTTTTACAACCGAAGCAACCACATTGATTACATTCTGGTCTATGGAAATGTCTTTTATAGACTCCATGTCTTTATTTATTGACTTCATCATTTTATAATACGCCATGATCTATTTTTATAAAAAATTTAAATATTATTCCATTGAAATGGATCAAAATGATGCTTTGTTATTGGCGGTTTTGGCGTGCAGTTGTCTCTTTCTGTATTTAATGGTTCAGATTTTTTTGATTGCTTTTGTTTCTGTTGCCATCGGTTATATATTTTATAGCCGCAATAACTGCCCCCAACAGCAGACAATGGCGCCAAAAATGGCAACAGTTTTAAGTTCAATATTCCATGAAGACTTTGGGGCCCTTGTTATCACATGGAGTTTTTATAGCTGGCATTGAATCAACTTGTTCTGGCGTTGGCGGTGTTATGTTTCATGATGAGGTATATTCTGTAACATTAATTTTTTTGTCTGTTCCACTCTGCTAATTTTTTTCCGCTTCAACACGCCAGGATTTTTAATGGTCTCCACCTGATTCAGCGTTTTCTGCTGATTTTCTAGCTTGGTTACTTTCTCACCTGATTCAGTGTTTTCTGGTTCTGATGATTTTCCAGCTCGTTCATTTTGAAGGGAAACAAAATCTATATGATTAAAAGTTATTAATCCCATGATCGTGGCGATAACAATGTTCCAAATCTGTTAGTATAGATCACATCCTAGAGACTCTAATGACTTTGTTAAAACTGGATTTGGTTAAATCATACGTAAGATCTTGTTCAGAATCAATGGGAGCAAATCTACTGACTAGTTTAGTGTACAAACTAAGAACCGTTTGCCCCACACTTTTCACCATTCTAGACCCCAGCTGCGCTTCATACCTGTTATGATACTTTAAAATGTCTTGCGGCGACATCTGTTGAATCTGTTCTATGCTGAATTCAGTTCCGAGGAAACTGTTTTGTTTTTCCACATGCTGCTAAAGAATACAGCCTCTCCTTTTTGGGCATAATAGCTTGGTCATCAGCTTGGTCATTCATAAGTTCAGGAAGGTTTAGGCTGCTTGTAGCTGTAGGAGATCATCGCTGTTCATGTTTTTGTATTAAATTATAATTATTTTATTTTATAAAAATGAGCACCGAAAAAACTATTGCCAACCTTGTATACCATTCTGCTGTTATTGGAGGCCTAAGTGTAGGATACTCAATGCTCGGTAAAAGCTTGTTAAGAATTAAACCAGCAGATCTTGGCAAACTAGACTTTGAGGATTCAGCAAAGCTGATTGCTATCATTGCAGCTTCGGTTGCTACGAAAGATTTTCTAGTTAAGCAAGGAATAATTCCAGACAATATAAATATGTAAGAAAAAATACATTTATAAAAAATGGCTTCACTCGCAATAATGATAGGCGGCGCTGTGGTGAATGCGCTTGTTTTAGCGGAAGTAATTTCGCATTTAGTAAACTGCGGGATGACAGCGAGAGAAAAAGACATAACAAAGCTATGGAGGAACTAGCAGCTGCACAAGACGCCTATGAAAGCAGAGACTTGAGCAGTTAGATTTTTAATGACACCTGAAAGAACAGGGGCATGCAGCTTACACATTTAAAAATGTTGACCAAGCAATAAAAGAATATTATCTAGTAACAGGCAAAACCGGTTCAGACATTGCCCCCACCAAAATTCAGTGACTTTTATCAACCATCAGAAAAACAAAAGATGCAAGAAATCGCGTTTATTGTCGTTGGTATGACTGTTGTGTATTTGTTGCGCATAATATCAGCTGAATAAAAAATGAACAAAATCTATTATTCACCAAAGGATATTGGAAGGGAATCACGGCAATTAAAAGCTAAGCCAAGCAGCGGGTGTCAGTGAACAAACAGCAAAGAATGGTTATCTAAACAAGCAATCTGGCAAATTTATTTACCTGCCCTAGACGAATACAGAGACCACACTTTGTCAATACAACTCCAAACGACACCATCAAATGGATCTTCTATATTTACCCTCTGATAGGATTAGACGAAAAAGATTTAAGTACGCACTCACAGTCATTGACATGGCTTCAAGATACAAAGATGCTGAACCATTTAACACAAAAGAGTGCTTCTGCTGTTGCTGTTGCTATACAACTGATATACCAACGAGGTCCACTAACTTACCCTCGCATGATTCAAGTCGATGATGGAAAGAATTTAAAGGCCAAGTGAATCAATTATTGTTTAAAACATAGAGTTACTATTAGAAGAGGCATTCTCGGGAGTTCACAGATCACAGGCTTTTGTGAAAACTTTAACAAACAGTTAGCCGAAGACTTTTCTCCTACAGTATCACAGAGAGCTGATTGACAATTCTCGCAACACAGAATGGGTTAGAAGACTGCCCTCAGTTTTGCGCGCAATGAATAATGAAGAATTTAAAGGGCTAAAACCAGTACAAGCAATCAAAAGAAAAAACAATAAATGTTGCTGAAGACTCCAGTACACCAGCAAACTATTACCGTTTGGTTTAAAAGTAAGGTACCTTTATTTCCCGGGGGAAGCAGAAGGGGACACTCGCATCAGGGCAACCGATCCAGTTTGGAGTGTTGATCCATATGAAATAAAAAGAATTGTAAAAATGAATCCGCCCGTGTATTATTTACGAGAAACTGACACAACAAAACAACCAGCTCCTCAAAGATCTTTTGTGAAGGAAGAACTGCAGATATTCCGCCAGACACAGTTCCGCTTTAATTAATTTACGTAAACATATTTTGGTTTAAAATGGAAGGCCAGAAAGAAGACGAAACAAGAATGGTAAAGGAAGAGACCTTGAAAATGATACGGGAATCATTTCAGGCGTGTAATGTTATTAAGGAAACATTTTCGAGGATTAATCAATGCATGCTAAATCATCCAGATCACCTACAACTCAAACCCCCAAATTGGGAAAAAGAATATCTTGAAATAATAAAAAAAATTCGAACTCGTCAAGCAAACATGAGAAAAGATTTAAATGAATTGGATGAAGCTATGATTGATCTTATAATAAAAGTTGATGAAAAATATAAAACCCCCTGTTTATGCGGTCCTCCAGTGCCCGATTGCATATGAAAACTCCGGATTAACAAACACCCGTTTTGTGTTTGTTCTATCTAATGACTTCTTTGTTACAACTGTTGTGTTGATCTCATGTAGATTAGATCGCAGTTTTACGTTGTCATGATGAAAAGTCTTATTGCCAAACAATGCTTCTTTGTAGTTGTCATGTGATATGTTGACTGCACAACGCTGCGAGATATTCCCTTTGCTTTCTTAATGATTTTCTCCTGGCTCGAAATACTGTACATTTTTGACCTTAACCCCACATACTCCTTGATCACCTTTCCAGATAATTCATCCTTCATCTTTCCTAAAACCTTCTTATTAACGGATGAATGCAAAGGCGAATCTTTAGGGTAATCAGATGTATCATACCATCCTGCATGCCCTTTAGCCACTTCCATTTCCATGTCTTTATAGATGTCTTCAGTGGGGATATCTATAACAAAACTATCTGTATCTGTGTAAAGTACTCTGGACTCAGGATACGAGGGCTTAAAGTAGTCATAAAGAAATTCTAACATCAAAAGCTTTGATAATTCTAAAACAGTAAACCCAATAAATACAGGTTTGTCCAATTTGACTTTCTTTTTTTTCATCATTATGCCAAAAAGGTGATCATGAAATCTTCTGAAGTCCTGATAATTAGGTTTTGAAGTCAGCTTAATTGCTTCGTTCTCTCTGGTGACTAATCTGACATCTTTGCGCTTGTGCGGATTCTCCATAGTCTTTCCAAAACAGCTGTTGTTCATTAACTTGAAAAAGTCTTTTTCTGAAGCATCTGTGGATTTGGTTCTGAGATCAGTGTTCTTCATGATGTATGGTTTCATGAACTGTTCTTGATCAAAAGCAATTATGCGATGAACTGCTGTCAACTTCAAACCATGCCTTAAATAAAATTGTAGAAGTCTGTAATGACAGACATAATTTTTTTTGCCTCGAAGATTAGGCACAAGTTTAGGCGGTTCTCTTGGATCTATCTTTAGACTTTCTGCTGCTAATGGATAGTCATTATGCAGGTCATGGAGTTCATGAGGATATTCTAAGTCAACTTCTAGAATGAACCACGCTGTTGATCAGGCGTTAAACTGCCCAACCACTTTAATGCTTTTTGAATATTATTCGTACCTGTGTACATTTTAAAGTTGCGTAATGGAAGCGATTGCGCCATTGCCCAACCATACAGATTGTTTGCATCTAAATACATAAGATAGTTAGACCTTTTACTGGGATCATAATCGTCCAAGTATTTGTTGTTTGCTTTACAGTAATGATGCGACGCCATACTAATTCCTCCACGCAATCCGTTTTCAATCATCTGAATCATTGGTAGGTCAGACAATAAATCAATCTGTACTCCAGTAAACTTTAAGAAAGCGTCCCAGCTCATCCCGGGCGCAGAAATGTAATGCGCAGGATCCAGGCTATAATGTTTCATGCAGGTCTTCCTGTAATTTTCAAAGACGTCCGCCAACAAACATACATCTGCCATCAAGTATGAATCATGATAGTCTCCCATCGTTTTACACTCTAACTTCTGCCACGCATCTTGAGCATGCTGGTAATCTGAATCACTGATGTCCTTTCCTCTAAGACTAGAAAAGAACGCACCTTTAGGCGGAAGTGTATCTTCGTCAAACCTTTCCCAACTGTTCATGTACTCATAAGGGTAAACACCCTTTCTAACAAGCGTTGAGTCAAAATATTCTTCCGTTATTGGGCAGGACTTTAAGGACATAGCCAGTGCCTCTAATGAGCCCATCATGTGTTGCATAGAGTCGTAGAAAGACATGTTATTTAAAGTGAAACACATGTACTTTTCTGATGACTGTGCAATGCATGCTACCTGAAGGCGCTGGTTATGCTTGCAATATAAGATGAGAGTCGTAACCTCGCAAGTTATGAAAGAAGATGGGCAGCTTCCATGTCTTTGGTTCAAACTTTAGTTGAAGATTGCATTTGTTATGCGCCGCTCCTCTAAACTTCCCACTAATGTGATCATGGTCTCTTACTGTGGGGTTTACACTCTTGGGCGTTAGCTCTAAACCGCAAATCCAACAATGCGTGGCTGAGTCATACTGCTGTTGATCTTTAGGAGTCATTATGATTTCAGATAAATTCAGATTATTAGAACAGTCATTACGCACTTGCTGCATGCGTTTTAAGAATGTTTCTGCAGCATCTGGTCCTCTATATAATTCTGGTTCTGAATAAACGCCATCCGACCTAACAATAATGAAGGCAAATGAACAAATCTGATGATTACTCATTAAGACTGTTTTTCGAAGTTTTTGTGGCGCTGGCCCTTCATAAGGAACAATAAGCGACTCGAAGTCTGCGTAAACTACGTATGGACTTGTTTGCAGCCGTTTCCAGTTCTTAAAACTAACTTTAGATCCTGGCGGGGGCGTAGTTAGTTCTGTCTTACAGTCTACAGAACTTTTACAATGTTTTATATGTTCACTCGCGGCTTGCACAGATGGAATTCTTGTTAAACATTTTCTGCAGAATTCTTGTATGTTAGTGTTTTTTGAAGTATGCGCCAATAATCTACTCATTGTGCGTATCAATGTGTAATGGGGCAACCCTGCTGGCGAAAACATTAGGAGTAAGTCCACATGACTTTTGGCTGGTTCGCCTATTGTTGGACTGTTCTTGGACACTTTAATTGGCGCCAAATTTGTTTCCTCATCCCATGTGTATACATTAACAGTTATTGGGTTGTTTTGTTCTTCAAACTGATCAATTTGGTCTACACTAACAGGAAAGGATATTCCATTGAAGTTAAGATCTTTGGCGTATTGCCGATAGTTAGTCACTCTCTCTGCGTGTTCGCGGACATGATGCAGCCTTGCAAGAACGCACCACATGAAACTTTTTTGTCTGAATTTTTATGTTTAAAACTGCTCTCTTTAAAAACCCAACACAGCATCGCTCAACGCTCTCAATGCAGCGTGAATTAACAGAAGTACGGTCGGGAGCATTTTACAAAAGTTTAGGTCAAGAACCCCCGAATTTATAGACCCAAATGATTTTAAATTTTAAAAGATGGTCTTTGTCTGTAAAAAACGATCAAGGGCAACTTGTTCGGCTTACAACTAAACCCCACCCATCAAAGTTTTTGGGCCGTGGGTTCAATTAGAAATGACCCCAGTGTGAAAGATCAAAATCGCCTTGGCATTGGTAGACCAAAATTAGATAGGGAAATGCATTTTGCTAAACTTCAAACACACTACAAAAAACTCCCAACAGATAACCAAGTGAAAAAACATGGAACTTAAAGAATTAAATCAATCAGCAGGCGAATTAATAAATACAATAGAAGCAGAAACCCAGTTTTTCAGAAGAAACAGCGTTAAAAACAATTAATGATTCCCATTGCCTATGCGAGAATTATTAGCCCTTGATCGTACTTTAAAAACCCATCAGAGGCGAATTAACAAAAAATTTTTAGCAAACTAAGTGAACTAGATGGGCATATAAAAAGAAAAAAAGAAAAACTCGTTGAGGCTGATGACGCCAATTAGGGCCTAATATTAAAGAAAGAATAACCCAAAGACTAAAATCTTGAAAAGGAAAGATCAGCAAGACTGAAAGTGCTAACTACAAACCGAGACCAATTACGAATCAAGTGAATGGGAATAAGAGAAACTATCGAAAAAATTTATATGAAGACACAACGCTAGCAGAACGAATAAGAACATTGTTTAGAGAGCAGGGAGTCACATTGGCAAGCGTTAAACACCCTTAGGATTTGCAATAAGTACACTGGTGATGGCTATTACAGGCGGCGGTGGAGGTCAAAGTTCATTACCTCCGCCGCCATCGCCTCCACCTGATAAATCATGGGTAAAAAAACAGCTTGATCATCTTGCAAGTTTATTTAAAAAAATTAGCTGGTAAAGCTATAGACGCTTTACCAGGAATATTGGGGAGTATTTTCAGCTGGCTTTGTCTACTGCAAGCAAAGTAGTTGGCTTTATGGCGAGACTTATGGACATTAGTTTCTTGTAATAGTTGGGTTATATTAGTAAGATAAAGACCAAGTAATCTAGGCCAGTTAATCCAAGAACAAGCGCTGTCTTTTCATATTCATGGCCATCGCGAACAGAGTCTGCGAGCTTTGCTGAGTCTTCAATGACTTTGGGGGTTTGGACTTCGGGAATTAGATGATTAATCTTGGGTGTTTGTTACTGCTTGTAATATTACTGGCTCAGAATTTATGTCGTTTTTCCCAACCTTCTGTTCATTGCCTGCTATAAAGAATTTCATTATTATAGTTTTTTATTGTACCTATCTGGAGTCTGAGGTCAGAAGGCAGCATGTATAAACCAGTGCCAACAGCAAAGTCTACTTTCGAAACTTTCGTATTGTAAAACTGTTGGTACCTTTGAATACTTGAAGGTAAATCAACTGTGAATTAATAGCGTCCCCTAAATTTGCTAAGTATTGTTTTTGTGCATCAAAACCCGTAGAAGGATCAGTTATGCTTGATCTTGCCTGTGCTTGCGAACCTAGCAAACACCAAACGTAAGTACGAATAGAGTCGTTTATTCGTTCTATTCCCGCCCTAGTTAGGCCCTTAGAAGTGTCTAAGATAAATGTTGTCCATTGCTGTTTTATGCTCTTGCTGTAGGGACCCGGGCTCAACAGTTGTGCCAAAAAAAAAAGATTTGAAAGGAGGATGCCAGCATAGTTAACTTTCTGTGCGTGCCCCGAAAATAAAGGTCGCCTAGGCCCTGATTATGATCCAACTTTTGGTCTAAAGCCTGTCTTGATGTTAATATTGAATTCGTTACAGATCCTTTCAAAAAGCCTTCATGTTATTCTGTTGCTGAGTGGATTAAACGGTTTGTCATTTGGAATTGGAGCTTGCAGTTCAGTCAAAATACGCCTGAAGGTGTAATAGAAATGAAAATCTGTACACTGACCTCACCAAAGGATCGTGGTGATTTAAATGATCAGCATACGAACTCCCACCCAGTTGATGCGCAAAACACAGCAAAGTTTAACTGGTTCTGATAAAACTGCATGGATGACTAAACCACGCTTTCTTGATGTTGGTCGTTTTCAATAGGGGGGTTAAGATAGCTCTTTAATGGAGTACTCACCTTTTTATGAAAAGAGGCAGTTTTGGGTCAC
Organism: Conus ventricosus; assembly: GCA_018398815.1. Classification (NCBI taxonomy): domain Eukaryota; kingdom Metazoa; phylum Mollusca; class Gastropoda; order Neogastropoda; family Conidae; genus Conus; species Conus ventricosus. The sequence continues at coordinate 23,072 of JAFLJL010014640.1, read as the reverse complement.
AGCAATGTCAAGAGTATCAGTTGCTATATTTTTAAGATTGTAGTGCGGCCCCAACAGAATATTTTGCGCCAGTATATTTGAATGCACTCATTTTTATTCTGTTTAAAAAATGTTTGTAACAATAACAACCCAAGACCGTCCTTCGTTTTTAGAACATGCTATTGATAACAATTGCGGGGCCAAAACGGTCGCGCTCCATGAAATATTTTACAAAGTCGTATGGTTTAATATAACTGAAGCCAAGGGGAATAATAAGATTACAAAATATGAAAGGAGAACAAACGACGTTAAACAGTTAACAATACCTGATGGTTATTACGGGTTTTTGCTCACTAAAAGAAGCAATGAGTAACTTAGACATTACTCTTAACTTAACAATGCAAATCTAAAAACAATATTAACATTCAAACCTGAAGAAGCAAAATACGATTTTGATAGAGAGCTAGCTAAAATGCTAGGCTTTACAACTAGCAATCTACCCACTCATAGTTTTAGTGTTTCGCCAGATGAAACTACGTTTGAGGGGGAAAGTCCGCTCAATCTTGCATTACATTCATTACTCTATGTTCATTGGACGAGCTAAGCACTGATGAAAACTTATATGATGGAAGGCCCTCAACTGTTTTAAGAGCTCTTCCGTCAGGGAAAGCTGCATATTGCGATTATGAAATTATACAATTCCCTAATTTACAGTTTAAAAGATTAGTTTGTGGGAGGGTCAGATCATTTAATATAAAAATCAAAGACAAAACAGGGAAAGTCGTGAAATGTGATAACCTGCACATTGTTTTGGAAATAAAATAATAAACTGTACTAAAAATGTCGCGTGGGCCAGAAGAACCAGGAGTTACATTAGCGCCTGTAAGGTGTATAACCTTAGAATTAAAAGACCTTGCAGACGTTGCAGACTTTGAACAAAACGGTGAGATAGGCGCTTTGTATGGTTTTGAGTACACTAAAGATGGTGATTATAAACGCAAAGAGGTTGGCGACACCAAAAAGTTTCCTAAACTAGAACAGCTGCGCAATCTAGAAGCAAATAATGTTGGTCAGTATGAATATAAAATAGTTCGAAAACCTGACCTCAAATGGCACTTAGAACCATATTTAGAATGGGAAATAAAATTTGAATTCATAAGCCCATTTACATTTTTTGACCGCCAAAAAAGTTTCAGAAAAGCATTCAACTCTGGCCCTTTACATGTAAGTCTTATGCCAGACAATAATAGTCGGAAAGAGATTGAAATAACGCCGTATGGGAAAAAACAGTACATCCTCCACAAAAAAGAAACATTTGTAAAAAAAGTTTCTAAAAAATTACAGTCTTTAAGCAGAAAAATTTAAAGGAACCCAAAATTTTTAAAATTTTGCTTTGAGGAAAGGAGGGTTGTGGGGGTTAGTTGGACCTTAAAAAGGTTAATTTATGAAAAAAAACTTTTTAACTTTTAAAACGTTAAGTTTTTGTGTTTTTCACATGGCAGGAATTAAGATCTAAAAAAGACAAAAACAGGATTAAAAAAAAAAATCTAAAAATAAATTGTTTAAACTTCCCCACATTTAGGTTTGTAGGTTTTTTTTAAGAACGTTTGCAAAAAGAAAAAATTAAAAACGGATTTTAAAATCCTAAAAAACCCTGGAAGAAATTTAGACAAAAACTCCTCTTTTCTCATTGATTTTCCCTTGTCTATTTGCCCCTATTAAAAAAAACATTTATCGCTTAATTTTAAATCTTTTTTTAAATTTCTCCCCCCACCCTTAAATGGAAACAACAGTGGGGTTTTTGGGAATTTAACATTTTTTAAGGTTGATCCAAATAAACCCCTGGGTTTTTTGCGTTTTTAGCTTTAAAGGAACGAAACCTATTAATTATGCTTTGAAAAGGGCCCTTTTAAAAAGGAAAACTTTGTCCTCTTCGGGGAAGGCACTGGATTTGGGTTTTTATCCTTCTCGTTTTTTTTTTAAAACAAAAACGGTTTTCACATGAAAGAAAAATTTTTAAAGAAGTTTGCGCAAATTGTTTTGCCCAAAATTAAGAAAAAATTAAACTTGGTTAGAAAAATTAGTTTAAAAGGGATCCTGACAATGGTAAAAATTTTTAGGTTTTGAAGTTTCGTCAAACAAAAAACAACACCCCCAAAAACGGGTGAGGGCAATGCGTAGAAAACTTATTTTTTCCAAAACGATAATCAAAATTCCTCTTCTCGTCCTGTCTTTTCTAAAACAGAAATGAAGAGTCCCTTTATTTCGGTTAGAAATTACATTTGATCTTTTTTTAAAACCCCCTCCTGGCCCCCCTTGCATTAAAACAAACTGTGCAGTTTTTTTCCGGAGATCCAACCCCCCTTAAATCAACTGACATCCCCCGGGAAATTTTGATTGGGCCTTTTTTTCCGTTTCGTACGTGCCGTAAGGGCCCCCCGGAAATTCCCTGAATTTAGGACTTAAGCCCCTTATTTAAAACCCGGGGGCCCCCCGGTGAAATGGACTCGTTGTTTTCCTGGGAGTTTTTTTCTTTTCCCCCCTCCTTCTTTTCCGCCCCCCCCCCCCCCCTTTTCCCCCCTCCCCTTTTCCCCTCTTTTTAAAACCCCCCAAACGTTACCAGTTTAAAAGCGGGTTTTTTTTGGGTTTACGCGGACGCCCCGGGTTTGCTCCATCCACCTTCCCCATGTTTTCGCGTCTTCCCCCTGCGTTGCTGTGCACGGTTTGAAAAGGCGTTGGTTTCATGTCCACCCCCCCCAACCACCAAAAAAAACCCCATTTTCCTTGATAGCCAACAATAGGCCGCCCCCGAACGGGAGGTTTTCCCAAAAAGTTTTTCCCGCGTCCTTTGTAAAATTTGGGTAAAGGGGAGGGGAGAGAAAAAGGGAAAGTTTGGGAAAGAAGGAAAAGAATAAATGAAAGAGGTAACATTTTTGGGTTTAAAAATCATCCGGAAAAGATAGTTTTAGTACGCAAACAAAAAAAAGATGGTAAATTGTCTTTCGAAAGAAAAAAAAGAAAAATTGTTTTTTTGAGGTGTACGCACGAACGAACTTTTAAATTGGGATGTCCCGCCGGCCCCCCGGGGAAGGAGGAAGTGCTGTTTTTCCGGGTTTTGTTAGTTAATCTTGGAGGGGGGGGGGGTGAAAACCGTGAATTTTTGGTTTACGTTGAAACAAAGGGGTAAAATGGCCCGAGGTAGGGGAAATTTTAAAATTGAGTTGTCTTTTGTTTTCCATGAACCGGATTTCGGGTTTTAAAAAAGTTAAAAACCGGGGTTTCCCCGGGTTTTTGGGTTGGTTGGTTTTTGGGTTTTGGGGGGGTTTTGTTCCCCGCCACTTTTGGGTTTGGTCCGGTTGGTGTCCGGTTTGGTTTGGGGGGAAAAAAAAAGGGGGGTTGGTTTTCGGGTGTGGTGATTTGTTTGTGCCCTGGTTTGTTTTGTTTTCGGGCGGGTTTTTCCCGTGGGGGTTTTTTTGGGATTTGGGATGGGGTTGTTTTTGGTGTGTTTTTTCCTTTTTTTCGTGGGTGTTTTGGGTTTTGGGGGCTGTTTTTTTTTTTTGGTTTTTTGGTTTTTTTTTTTCCCTTTTTTTTTCAGTTCCCGGCGGGGTTTTTTTTTTTTTTTTTTTTTGCGTTTTTTTTTTGTTTTTTTTTAAAAAATTTAAAATTTTGGGTTTGGGGGGTGTTTTGTTTGGTGAGGCCGTTTTTTGGGGGGTTTTGTTTGTCCCCTATAATTTTTTTTTTGGGGTTTGTTTTTTGAAAATTTGTTTTTGGTGTTCGGGGCCAGTATTTTTTTTTTTGTTGTTTATTTTCTGTTTGCTTTTTCGGGGGGGTTTTTTTCCCGGGTGAATTAGGGGGGTGTTTGATTTTTTTTTTTTGAATGCTTTTTCCCATGCAGTTTTTTTTTTTTTTTTTAGTTGGCAAAAATTTTTGGGGGAATGGGGGGGGTTTAATTTTTTGGTTTTCTTTTTTTCTTTGTTGTTTGGGGGTAAAATTCATGATTGTGTTGTTACTGGTATGGTTATTACGTTTGGAAAATAAGAGAAAAAATAGCAGATATAAAAAAAAAAGGGTTTTTAAATTTTTTGGGGAAATTTGTGCCCGAATTTTTAATTATGTATATATTAGTATTGGTTTTTTTTAGTCGACGGGCGTCAATTCAAAGATGTTTTCCGCAGAAAATTTTGGGGTGTGGGTAGAAAATGTATAGCAGCGCTCGGAAATCCTTGCGATTTAGTAATTGGGGGATTGTCATCGTGCTTGAAAAATTTTGGTTTTTTTAGTTTGTGTTTGTGCCTCTGGAAAATTGGGGAAACCCCGGGTTTCATTCTATTTTTGGTTTTGCTTGAGGGGGTTTTGAGTCTTTTAACTTTTTCTGATAATCGTCCTAAACGTGCCGGACTGTCGCACTAACGGCGGAGTTCGTTTTTTCTGCAGTGAAATATTTAAAATCTTGTGAATCATTGTTTTGGGAGCCCTCGATGGAAATGAAGTCGTGGGCATGAATTAAGTGTAATCATTTTTATGAAAATGGTTTAAATTATGTTGGGCGTTGAGGAAAGTGGAAAGCAATGAAATGGTTACAGTAAAAGGGGAACATTCGGTGTCAGAGAATTTTATGTCAAGGGGTGGGGGTTGTTAAGTCGTTTTAAAATTCAATTAGCGTCGCATTTTGGGTGTGAAGAAAACAGAAACATTTTTTAGTGAAGAAACAAATAAGTATAACTGAAAACTTCGTGGTAGTAGACTTTTCCCTTTTGCACAGGTTGGGCGAGTTTTGATACCTCCCCACCGGGCAAATCCTGAGGGTTTTGGTTCTCAGGTGGTGGGATTTGGCCCCCGCCACCCCCACGTCATCCTCCCACTTCTCCCCGGAGTGGGGACGCACCCGGGGCCGGGCCCGGAGCTTCCGTCGGGACGTCCACCCCCTTTCCACAGCCCGAGGGTGTGGCATGTCTTTTAAAACGTTCCGGGGTGGCAAGCGTCGGGGGGGCCCCACCGCAGTATCCATCACGTTGACCCCGGGGGTTTTGGGTCCCGGTGGGAGGAACTGCGTTTTTCGTGTCACAACTTTCCCCTCTCCTACAAGCGTTTAGTAAAGGGTTTTTTGTGTTTGGCGGGCATTTGAGAGCCCCGTCAAGCAGACCGAGGGTTTTTCATAACCATATGGGGAAACGCTGTTTTCCCGTTTGTTTTTTTTTTTTTTGTTGGTTTTTTTTTTTTTTTTTAAAGAAGTTTTTTTTGCCTTGTCAAGACCCCCAGGGATTTCGGTGAAGTTTGAAAGTAAAACAGGGGGGTGGGGGTTATTGAAATTGGGGTTGTTTTGGGGAAATTTTTTGTTCCCGGGGTTTTTTGCACCGAAAAAAAAATTAGCAGAAAAAATTTTTTGGGAAAAAGAACTCGCGTGGGCCTCTCGGGTTTATGGGTATAAACCTTGTTTGGAAACACCGGGGTTACCAGGGATTGATAGTCACCCTTTTCTTCGGATTAGCCTTTGGGTGGGCGAGTGTATATTTGTCCTCCTGGGGGAAGGGGGTTGTTATAGTAAACGGCAGCCATCTGCAGGGATGAAAAGGGGGGCCAGGGTTTTTGAGGTCGGTTTTGATATTGTTGGATTCGTGTAGTGGGGGGAAAACTCCCTAGTGTGGGATTAAAAGGGAATTGGTGTTTCATCTGCCATTCGTGGTGAGAGGGGGGGTTTAAATGCAAAAAAACCCTTCTTTTGTGCATGTATTTTCTTTGTTGTGTTTTTGTGTGGCGTTCATACTTAATAAAAGGGGGAAAGGGGGGTTATAAGGGGGGATTTTTAAAAAATACCCTGCTACGTCTTATACAGTGAAAATATGGGGGAGAGCGGGGGTTACAGTTAGGATTATTTGGACAATTTTTTGGGGGTTTAAAAAAAGAAAAAAAAAAAAAAAAAAAAAATAGGGATTTGTTGTGTTTTTATTGGTGGGAATATATAGGAATATAATTGTAGGTGTGGGGTTGGGGGAGCGCCGTTAGTAGGGGGAACGGGGTTATTTGGGCAACTTAGTAACTGGTTGCCAGTAACGTTGTCTTGTTTTTCCCCTTTTTTTGGTGCAACCGGGGTATGAATGGTGTGTTGGTTTGTTTTTCTTTTTTTTCCAATTACAGTGTTTATGAGTTTGGGAATGTTTTGAGGGACAGTAATTTTGAGGGAAAAAGTTAAAAATAAAATTTAAAATGTTGGTCATAAATGTGCTGGGGTTAACCGTCCCGGGGTTTTGGGGAACGGGGTTTTGGAAAAGACACTGTGGTTGAAAATATAATTTTTTTATTCACCTGCGACGATCAGATATTCGTTTTTACGGTCGGGAAGTGAATGTTCTTTCGGAAGGTTCTGAAGTTAAAAAAAAAAAATTTTTTTGGGTTTTCCTTGGGGAGGCTCGATTTGGGGTAAGGGCCCCGGGGGAAACCCGATCGCGTTAGTCTCAAAGACCGAAATCCTGTTGAGTCTGTCAAGGAGAAAGGGGGATGTGTCAACTCCTGAGAAGCACCCGGGGGGGGGGTACTCCCATTCCCGTACCTTTGGGGCGGGAAACCCGGGGTTAGGGATTCCCGGGGGGGTGCGCAAAGTTTGGTCGCCTAGAGCCCGCGTTCATACACTCACGCCTGGGGGATAGAGCTGGGATTGGTAAGGGGGAAATTTGGCCCCAGTTCATTGGAAAATGTAGAAAAAGTGGGGAAAAAGGGGGACCAAACGTTAGGAGGGCACGGGGGGTGGGGAATTCAGGAAGAAGGGGAAGGAGCAGAGGGTTACCCGGGGTTAGCGCCAGGCGGAGGGGGGAAGGAACGGCGCCAGGGAGAGGAAGCTGCTGCCACTTAGGAAGGGGGAAGGGGAACCCGCTCCCAGGAGAGGAAGCTGTCCCAAAGCTTGGGAAGGGGAAAGGGGAAGCCCCCACCAGGAGAGGGGAGCTGTGCCAAAGTTTAGGAAAGGAAAGGAAGCCGCTACCAGGAAAAGGGGAAAAGCTGCTGCCGGCTTAGGAGAGAAAGGGGAAAGCGCTGCCAGGCTTAGGGGGAAGAAAGGAACGCTCCCGGGAAGGGAACTGCTCCCAGTTGGTACCCTTTTGGCAAAAGCAAAAAAAAGGGAGAGTTCTTTCCGAAACAGAGGTCCAGGAAGGCCCCCCAAAAAAGGGACGCGGATGCAGGAGGAAAGTCGACCGGGAACTAGATTTAAAAAGTTAGAGCGGGATCCAACAACGCGGCGAGTGAGATGGCCTTGAAACAGAAAAGTTGAACGAAAAGCAACGTTGAAGGAGGCGGAAAAAGGGTAAAGACGAAGCGACAACCTGTACAATTGATCCGTAACAGTATGATGACTGGCTTTTTTTTGGGCTCATTTCGAGAGGTTGCCACTTGTGCCGCGGGAAAAAAACCTCGTGGTCCTCTGACAATAGCTTTTTTGAGAGGGAAGACGAAATGCTTTCTCGACTGATCCCGTTGACCTCGAAAGTTTCGCCAAGTAAAAAAGCGTTCTAGAGTTTTTCCGTTTAGACGCTGAGGCTCCCGGGAAGAATTTCAGGGGAATGAAAAAAGGAAGGGGAAAAACTTTCAGATTTTTAGAGGGGCTAAAGTCTTGTTCATCTGTGGGTGCTAACCCGGAAAGCAAAACCAAAGCTGGGACTTAAAAAATCTTTTTTTCGAGGAACGATGAGGGGAATTTTTACTCCTGACCTTGTCACGGAGGTGCATCGAGCGTCCGAAGAATGCTGAAGCGGGGCCCTTTGGAACAACTCGGATAGCGAAGCCCCGACGTAGGCGAGAGAGCAAAAGAGGCCCCGTGAAAATGACACTCAGAGTCAAACCGAAGCACCAGGGGGGGTAAAAAAACCAGGAAATTTCCGCGAAGGGCCAAGGACAGCGGGAGAGAGTAAATTTTGTGGAGTCACCCACGATCATTCTGCCCAAAAAGGGCACCCGCGCGGTGATTTGCTATGCCTGCAAGCGACCAGGTCCCCCAAACCCCCCAAATTGTCCCCAACTTTAGAGTGTGGGTATCCAAATGTGCATGCTTGGGGAGCCAGATACTCGGGAAACTCCCGCCTGTGTGTGCCCCCGCTCCCCCCGGAAAAATTTCAGTCCGAGGTGCAGGGTGAGGGTCGGGGAGCAGGCAAATGGACAGAGATACAGGACATCGCGACCGGGGCGCGGCGGGCGGTACCAAGAGCATCAGGGAGGACTCAACTTGTATTTGGGTAATCCAGGGTCGAGCACACTACCCTGGCCTGTGTGGGAGGGCACCCTACTTTTAGGGAAGGGTGAGGCTCGGTGTGGGGACCTTTTAGGAATGCGGTGGGGTTACAAAGCCGGGGGGGAGCACCCTCCTGGGGAAATCCCCGTATACCCCATCAGGAACAAACTCTTCGAGAGTGACAGCAACCCCTCAGCCCCAGGCGCTGTGTTGACCGTGCTCAGGTCAGAGCCCGGACAGGCCGCGCAACCGTTATCTTTTTAAAAGGGGCAAGTGATGCTGTTCGAAAGACGGCTGATTTGTGGGGAGGAACAGGGGATAGCCTTCCGGCTAGAAACTGCGAGGAAAAACTAGGTTCCATCCCCATGGGAAAAAAAAGGGGCTCCCCCGGGGGAAAACCCAGTCCCGGTATAAGTACGAGATGAAGTGGAAACAACCCCGGTTTGTGGGCCGAAGTCTCTAAGGGGACCATAAAACTTCGGACACGATATTCCATGGCTGGACACTTGGGGGGAAAACAAGACAAGGAAAGAAAATTCCCACCTTTTATTTGGCCGGGGAAAGTGCAGTGCATAGGCAGGTATTGAATTTGGGGTGAAGTCCAGCAAATTGGATAAGGGGGAGTCAGACCGGGGCCGCTTGTCAAGAGCCCCTTATGCAAGAACCTTTTTTATAGGGTAGGCGTGGGTATATGGGGGCCGATTGCACCCATGCCCCCAACAGGTGCAGGTATATTCTGGGCAGGTGGGCTTCGCCACAGGGGATCCAGAGGCACACCACTTCGCACGTAACCCCGAGTCATTTTTGACACTGTTTCCCTGGGTCAGGGCAGGAACCCGATGTTCTTACAGACCGGGGGGACCAGTTTACGTAACAGATGGCCAGGTGTTCGGGTTTTTGTCCATCAAGGGTCTGCGCACAATCCCTACCACGCAATGCAAAGGGGTTTGTTGGCGTTCAAGGTACTTGAAAAAATGCTCCCTAAGACTCAAGAAAAGCCCGAAAATGGACGTTGGGTGCCTGCACGTTTTTCGCGTATAGGGAGTTTTCCCCCAAAAAACCCGGGCTTTTCTCCATTTGATTGTTATACGGGCGCGGGTAAGAGGCCCCAAAGAAGGGCGCGGGGTCTTTGGGCCAAGCCAGGACCCTGGGTTACAGACGGCTGGGGCTATTTTTTCGACTTGAGGAAAAAATCGCCGAGACTTTCAGCAAAGCCCGGGGAAAACTAGGGGAAACGGGAAGAACCTATAAGCGCCATTTGAGTCAGTCCCGTCCTCGCACATCCAACCAGGGGGCCAGGGGGCTGGTGTTGCGACCAGTCCAAACACAACAAGGGAACTGGCTTGGCAAGGACCGTTTCCAGTGTTGCCAAGGTGGGGAGGGGAAAAAAGTACGAGTTTTGAGGGGCGGGGAGAAAATCACCACGCCAACATGTAGATCTTTGTGGACGGGAGGACAACGAAGCCAACGCAGTGGCACCCCTGGGGATTTAGGACGAAAGAACTCTGTGAGGCGAGCCCACCTTGGGAAAGAAATTTTTAAAAACCCCCTGGGTCGTCAAAACCCCAAGGAGTATGATTGGGGCTAAAACGGTCTTTCAGGGGAACACTGCAGCAGTTGGGCGGCGAGTTCCGGATTCCCTTTACAACTTTCCAGGGTCTACCACGTTGGGGCTGCAAATCAAGCGACTTCGAAGTTCCAGTCGATCGAACCGTATCCAGCCCCTATTTCCCCCAAAGCGACTGTGTTCGTGAGAAGGGAGATAAAGTGAAATGGGATCAGAGAACTGTATCCCATACTGCCCCCAAATTTTTCTGGGGGAAAAAAAAAGTGGAAAGTTTGGTTTTTGTTTTGACTTCCGTCGTTTAACAAAAAAGTTTAGTTTGAGCAAGCCGATGCCCCAAAAAAGGTACTTGTTCGCAAAGCGGGGAGCAGGGTTTTTAGTAAGCTTTCCGTCAAAAGGATACGGGAGTACCCTGACGAAGACGACCTCCCCAAACCGCTTCTCGCACCCCAGGGCTTACAGTGGGTTAAAATCCTTTCGGTCTATGTACTTCGGGGGCAGTGTTTTTCGGGTGTGAGGAAATTGCTCAACCCTGGAGACAGACGATTGAAACTTTATCGACTGTGTTGGTGCACCGTCGACACGAAGAACTTTTTCTGTATTTCGGGGAATTTTGGGCGCATTTGAGATGGGCCATACCAGGCCTCCCAAGGTGAGCTGGGAAAAACGAGGGGTCCCACCTGGGGACAGGATTGGGAGGAGTAATCGGCCTGAGGAAGACAAAAGGAGCGCATTCCGTCAGCCACACGCCCAGCTACAAAAAGCAGGTACGCAGTTTCTTGGGGGTTTGGAGGGTTTCCCCCGATTCACCCAAAGGGTTTTCTAAGCGTTGCCCCCTCACTGACCCACCAAAAGGAAAAACGGCCTCGCATTGGGTCTGGAATCCGGGGGTGAGGAGGGGGTTCCAAAGCTAAAAATTGTTTTTGCCGCGCCTGTTCCATTTAAAACCTTTTCCGGAATGGGTTTATTTTAAAGCTGATGCTCTAGGGGGGGTAGGAGCTGTGCGTGTCAGGAACCACACGGGGTCCATCTTTGTGGCGCCAGCAAAAAACTCAATCCAGGAACGAACTATTCCCCTCGTGGAAAAGGAAGTTTGGCCTGGGATGGGGTTCAGAATTTTTAACCCTACCCTTTTTGGGGTGGAATTCCCCCCTACGAGGACCCTTCTCCACTTCAGTATTTGGAGAGGGTCAAATGCCCCCTTGGGGCGTCACCCAGGCGTTTTTACTACAAAAACCCCTTCCAGTTTTGAGAGGGAATTCCGGGGGGAGAATGGGGTTCAGATTCTGAGCGTATGGAGTTTTAAAGGGGTTTTGTGCCGGGGCTTAAAACAGTGAGGAAGAGATCGAGGGTTTATATTTCAAAAGTGTAACACTAAGGTTGTTTTGTGCGTTCCTTTAGGGTTTTATTTAAAAGGTTACTTTTAAAACTTGGGGAAGGTATTGTCACGCACGAATGCACAGGGCGCCCCCGGGACAATTGTGGAGTGTGGCCCCCGGCAGGGGGCAGTGACCGGAAGGCGGAACCTGCCGGGGGAATTTTGCTTAAACCCGTTAATCTTGGGGGGGGGAGGAGGAAGGCAAGCCGTCGGAAAAGGAGGTTTTACGTGTGAAAAATAACGCTCGGGAAATGGAGTTCTTCGTGGAGGGGAATTCCGTGAATGTGAGTTGTCTTTGAGTTTTTCCCCAGGTAACTCGGGAGTGTGTGGTGTGCGCAAGTTGTACAAAGAGCGTTATCCAGAAGGTGGGTTGGGCCCGTTCAGGGTTTTTCCTGCCTTGGGCAGGGTTGGTGATGCCCTCGACCACTTTTTTAAGGTTGGCTACCAGGTTGAAAAACGTCGGTGTTTCGTGTTCAGCGACGGGTTCTGACGTCCAGGGGGTTGGCTGTCTGGGGTGTCCCGGCGCTGAGGGTTCTCAGGGGGTTTGTCCCGTCTTGACTGCGTGTCTGGGTTCAGCGGGGGTTTTGCACGTACCAGGGTTGGCTGTTGGAAATGTCCCCCCGACTGAGGGTGTCGTCCTTTGTGTGTGTCGTTCCTGTTGTTTTTCAAGGGGAGCGTGTAAGTAAGGAAAGTTGGGGGCTTTTTTGGTTGTTTTAAAATATCATGGTTTCACAATTTTGTGTTTCAGTTCCCCGGAACGGGGGGATTTTCCTTTTAATTTGATTTTTATTCGCAAAAAATTCTTTTTATGTGAATTTGGCTAAAAGGGGATTAAATATCGGGAAATTTGAAGAGAAGAAAAGAGATATGATTGAATTTGGTCGAGGAAAAACCGTAATAGGGGAAAGAAGTAATGGCATTTCCCGGGTTTTACTCTGAAGATAGGGGGATGTGTTACAGCGGTTTTTGACGCTAAGACAAATATGTTTTTACTTGGAGTGGTCGCGGCGTACAAAAATATTTGGTTTTTAAAAATTTGATAAAGATTGGTTTTTTTTCTGAGTGTACGTTTGGTATCGGGGAGGGAACTTTTTATTAAAGGACGTCCGCGGTGCGGCCAGTACGGAGGGGAGATGCTGGGTGTCGGGGGTTGGTGGGCGGAGGGACGGTGGGGGTACCTCGGATGACACTCTTTAGAAGTTCATTGGTGTTCACGCTTGGAATAAAATTGGGGGGGGAGGGCGGAAAAAAAAAGTAGGGACATTTTATAAAAAGAGTTGTTCTTTTGTTCAATTATTTTTAAAGATTTGCGGGGGAATCATGATTTTGTTTTTACTTGGTATAGTTATTCGATTGGAAAATAAAAGAAAAAAACAGAATAAGAAAAAAGGGGGTTTAAGTATTTGGGAAATTTTGCCTCGAGTTTACTTGTTATATTATGATGTGGTTGTTTTACGACGGGGGCTCAGTATTCAAAAATGTTTTCCGCAGCTTGTGGGGTCGGAACAATTATAGCAGCGCTCGGAAATCCTTGTCGGCTTTGTAATTGGTGATTGTCACGTGCTTTATAATTTTTTAGCATTTTTAAATTGTGATTTCCCGCAGGAAATTGGGGGTACCCCGGGGTTTAATTTATTATTTGGGGTTTTTTGAGATGGGTTTGAGTCTATTAAACATGTTTCTGAGTAATCACTAACTGTGACCGCACTGCTCACTAACGGCGGATTGTTGTTTTTCTTGCGTGAATATGATTTATAATCTTAGTGAATATTTTCTTGGGGAACCCCGATGGGAAAAGAACTGGGGGTAATCAGATAGGTAAACACTTTTTTGAAGGAAAGGTTTTAATTATTTGTGGCGTTTATGGAAGTGGAAAGTCAATGAAATTGGGTTTACATTTTTTGGAAAATTTTGGTGTCAGAGAATTTTTTATGTCAAG